>JAHLWY010001138.1:0-27522 GCA_020002185.1 Paraescarpia echinospica | reverse complement strand
TCGTTGCTCTGCTGGATGGAGCATGGTACGTAGAAGGAGGCCTTATGTATAGTCAGTAACCCGTATCGAAGGTACACCGCAGCACGATATGTCACGGGTCCGTTCACAGTGATCGTGATCGTGTCGAGTGCAAGCCAATACGCAGCAATCACATCCTTTGCGGAAAGTAGGTCCCAGAGAAGTCGCAGTACCTGGTGTAATCCGTTGCGATCAAAACGCTCTTACGTCGTCTCAAGTAGGCACCCGCCATCAGCTTGGAGCTGCCCCGATAGCATCACGTAGTGTCCTGTCGTGTCCCGCCTCAAAATACATACAAAGGAGGCATCGGTTCCAAAGAGGCCATTTTATAGATGGAGCTATATATATATATATATATATATGTTTGCAGGTACGAATAGTACACCTTTGGTACAAGCAACACATTGTCCCGTCTTTAGCGAGTAACCACAGAGAGAGATAGCGGAGTGAAAGACAGAGTGAGGGAGTGGGAAAGAGAGTGTCAGATATTTATGTATATATTTACATAAATATATGTGTGTGTGTGTGCATGTGTGCGTGTGTGCGTGTGTGCGTGTGTGCGTGTGTGCGTGTGTGCGTGTGTGCGTGTGTGCGTGTGTGCGTGTGTGCATGTGTGCGTTTGTGTGGGTGTATGTTTGTTTGTGTTTCTGAGTGTGTGCGAGCGTGTGTGTGTGAGTGTGTGTGTGTGTGTGTGTGTGCATTTATGTGCGCGCGCGCGCGCGCGTGTGTGTGTGTTCATGTGCGTGTGTGTGTGTGTATGCCTTGCTATAATATACTGTTATATTTCCTTATGTTTTACCTTGATAATGGATGTAGTTTTGGAAGTTAGAGCAGCCTTCCTCCATTTGGAGAAGGCGTGCTAGTCTGCTAGATGCTTGGGCTTGCGTATAAATATCACATTGGGAGATCTCCTAAGGCAAAGCAAAGGATACTGAGGAAGCGACGACTCATTTTGGAACGCTCCTGAATTTGTCTCGGTGGAGGGAAACCTGACAGTTGTGATGACAGTAACGTTGGAAAAGTCACTTGGCAGCAGATGGAACTGCGCATTACTTTGTGGACGCTTAATTGTGACGTTGTGTAGAATCCGGGCCCACCCCGATTTCGGCATTTTGATAGTTGTGCCTAAATGTTATACATCAATGCGTTTATTCCATCATTCCACATCGTTTCATGATTATATAATGTCTCAAATAGCGCTCGTTCAGGTTTGAATCAGTTTGCGCCGCTGCAGTCGTCTGTTACTGCATGCCGCACTTGAAACAAGCAATATTAATAAATCACATGTTGAAGCAAACCGAGACGCTATTTGGTCCACAAAAGTGCCCTCTATTCAATATTTTATAACAGTGTACTGTGTATATGAAACAATGTGGAATGGTGGCATAAACACACTGAGGTATCAAATCGGTTCGATTGTTGGACGAGCGACTGGCGCGATCTGCCCCCGGATGGGAGTCGCGATCGGAGTGCTTACATTCTCTATTGTCGCCGTACGGTCCGTCATTTGTTTGGTGATAACGAGCTGTTAGTTATACAAAAGAATGTTCAATGTCGCTTTGATTTTCATCGCTATAGCTCAAATAAATTAGGAAATCGTAAGAGGCACAGCGACTGCGCTCAAACGTTGAAACCTGAACGGATTGGAAGGGTATTCTGGTTCGAGATTCAGTCCCTAGAAGCCCTTCTGCAAAACACGCGCAGGGCAGCGCCATAAGGAGGATTAGGCACCCTTCGGAATCGGGAAGCATACACCTACGCATATAATTATTTGGAAGGACTCGAGAAAAGAAATATCAAATGAACTGATTCTGTAATAAACTACTAAGTTAAAGGCATTCATAATCAATCTACTTTTTTATATGTCACTGATACGCATGCGTCCCGTGGTACGTGGAGATCTTGTAACTACTCTTGTTAGACAATTTGGGACACGCTCAAGTTTTGTGATATCCTTGCTGGATATATTATAAAGGAGGGAATTGCAATATTCAAGTTTGCTGCTAACAAGCGCTGTTGCAATAATTTTAGCAACAGAAAATGACATTCCGGCGAATACGGCGAACATCACGAATATGATAAAAACAGAAGCGACACCTATGAGATATATGATATATATATATATATATATATATATATATATATACATATATATATATATATATATATATATATCCATAGATAATGTTTATTCGAAATACCAAAAACTGATTGGCTACTCGGATTTAAGTTGTAAGTAGTCATCTCGTTAAGTCTTAATGAAGCTTAATAATGTACGTATTTGTAAGTAACATCACCAAAAATGATCAATCAATATCGCATTCTTACTTATTTATAGTGCATCTGAACGGAAATTCGTTACGGCAAATCTGGATTACGAATAATAGTAACATTCCACACGACGGTGTGTATACACAATCACGCATATATTTTCAATCAATTTCCTTTTGGAATTAATTCTGTGTAATATGTTAATACACTTCTATCGTGTTCCTTGAGGGCGACCGCCCCATCCCCGACCGCCCCACACTTGCCCCCCGCCTCCCCAGCCGGATCACCTGTTCCATCGAGCCATTCACCAAATGAATGCAAATTACATTATCACTGTATACAGAGCCGACGGTGGAGCGCTTGCGACGCGTAATACATTTTTCATAGGTTTGGCCGTGCTGCTAGACCACCTTCAACACCACTTCATGCAACTAACGAATACCGTCCTTTCACGAAGTATCGGGTTGATCGGGAAACATTAATAATTTACATTAATAATTTATTTACTATCCTGATGAAATGGTCGTACCAACGATGAGTCGTGTTCCGTGAACGTCGCTCGCGTTTTGTTCATTCGCGTTTGTCATTAGTGCGGTGATTCCATCGACTTGGTCAAATATAATTATTGAAACAATTGCACAACACCTATAATGTATTGTAATGTGTGTGTGTGTGTGTGTGTGTGTGTGTGTGTGTGCGTGTGCGTGTGCGTGTGCGTGTGCGTGTCCGTGTTCGTGTGCGTGTGCGTGTATGTATGTGTGTATGCGTGCGTGTGTGTGTGCGTGTGCCTGTGCGTGTGCGTGTGTGGTGTTTGTATTTGTGTGTGTATGTGTGTGTGCATGTGCGCGTGCGCGTGTGCGTGTGTGTGTGCGTGTGCGTGTGCGTGTGCGTGTGCGTGTGCGTGTGCGTGTGTGGTGTTTGTATGTGTGTACAGGTAACACTTCCTGTGTGTCCATGGTTAACACTCCCAGCGTGTCCATTGGTAACACTCCGGTCCACACATGATTCACATTCCCGGTGTGTCTACGCTATACTTATAGTCTAGAAAAAAAGAAGTTACTCCAAACCGCATAAATTTTCCCTCGCCCTGTAGACATTTCCGACGCGTTCATCGCCCCATAGAAATTTCCGACGCGTTCTTCGGGTATGTGTCTGTGTGTCTGTGTGTCTGTGTGTCTGTGTGTCTGTGTGTCTGTGTGTCTGTGTGTCTGTGTGTCTGTGTGTCTGTGTGTCTGTGTGTCTGTGTGTCTGTGTGTCTGTGTGTCTGTGTGTCTGTGTGTCTGTGTGTCTGTGTGTCCTTTGTGTCCTTTGTGCCTGTGTGCCTGCGTGTCTTTGTGCCTGTGTGTCTGTGTGTCTGTGTGCCTGTGTGTCTGTGTGTGTCTGTGTCCACCAATGTGTCTATGTGTGTCTGTGCATTGTGTGTCTGTCTGGAGGTGTCTCTCTCTGTGTATGTGTCTGTCTGTGTGTGGTATTATTATTGAAGTATTAGTATGTGTGTGTCTGTCATGTGTGTGTGTGTGTGTATGTGTATTATTGTGTGTGTGTATTATTATTATTATTAGTATTAATGTGTGTGTGTCTGTGTGGTGTATGTGTGTGTGTTTGTGCGTGTGTGTGTGTGTGCGTGTGTGGTGTGCTTGCTTGCGTGTGCGTGTGTGTGTGTGTGTGATAGAGAGAGAAAGAGAGGGGAGAGAGAGAGAGGAAGAAGAGTGGGAGTATGAATGTTTGTTGGTGTGAGTCTGTGTGTATATGTATGCGTGTGTGATTATGTGTTCCCTGTGTACAATTGGATGTGCGTGGTTGTGTGTCTGTGTATAACTTTTGCCGGGTTGTACGAAGGTATGTGTGAATGCGTGGTTGTGCTCGTATTCTTGCGTGTGTTAGCAATGGTGAGTGCATGTTTGTAAGTTTATGTTTTCAGGCATTTTAATGTGTGTGTGTGTGTGTGTGTGTGTGTGTGTGTGTGTGTGTGCGTGTGTGTGTGTATTTGTGTGTGTGTGTTTGTGTGTGTGTGTGTGCGTGTGTGTGTGCGTGTGCGTGTGTGTGTGTGTGTGTGTGTGTGTGTGTGTGTGTGTGTGTGTGTGTGTGTGTGTGTGTGTGTGTGTGTGAGAGTGTGTGTTTCTGTGTATGCGTATGTGTGTGTTTGTGTATGTGTGTTTGTGTGTGTGAGAGAGAGAGAGTGTGTGTGTGTGTGTGTTTGCTTCCCTGTTTTTGGTTTTTGTAGCGCTACGTTGGTGTTATAGAATTCATTCCTTTATTGTAAATATATTATTACTCACCTTCTGAGTTGGTAGCCCAGAAACATACCAATGCGAAGATCAGATCACGAAATAGCGGCCAGACTGGAGGGACCGACGAACGATGTAAGGTCAGCTTGTTGAAACGTCGTGGTAACATTTCTGGTTTGGTTTTGATCTCTCAAGTTACAAATGTCGCAGGATATCTGCTGCTGCAATCGGGTGACTAACGCAACCGTGAATCAACTGAAGCGTTGTCTCTGCGAGCGATATAATATAGCGCTGTTTGGCTTCATAAAATCGATAAGCTACCTGGCATTCTGTGATGCGGACTGTTTGACCTCGGGATACTTTGTGCTTTGCTGACGACGATATATTACACATTCCATGCGTATCGATGAACGCGTCGGACATTTATACAGGGCGAGTGCATATGTGTGCGGTTGGGAGTAAGAACATTATCGCCAAACCGACCATTATATGATGGCACTGAGGATGGCCACTGCCAGTGTGCTTGTCGTCCTCAGTGGTTCTTTTATTTGAGACGAGACCGACATTAACATAATGTCGGAGGCATGAGCAATACACAGTCCCCAATGTTGAGAGCCATGTTTTTACACTATATAACATTCCTGCCCGGTCCGGGTTTCGAACTCAGAGCGATGGCATGTCAGGCGGATGTGCTGTGCACACATCGTGAGTTTTATCCATAGACACACCACGAGTGTTACCCACAGCCACGCTGTGTTTCCAGTAGGCATACCGGGAGTGATACCCGAGTGCTCATCTGGAGTAATATCTGAATGCTACGTCGGCACACTAGACTGTTTTCAACGGAAACACTGTGGTGTTGCCATAGTTGACACCAGAAGTAATCCGTGGACACGCCGATATCGACGGGGACCATTGACTGTTTGCCGTGGACACACCGGGAATGTGTTCCATGTGTAGACCGGAGTGTTACTCGTGGACACACCGGAAGTGTTACTCGTGGACACACCGGAAATGTTACTCGTGAACACACCGGAAGTGTTACTCGTGGACACACCGGAAGTGTTACTCGTGGACACACCGGAAGTGTTACTCGTGAACACACCGGAAGTGTTACTCGTGGACACACCGGAAGTGTTACTCGTGGACACACCGGAAATGTTACTCGTGAACACACCGGAAGTGTTACTCGTGGACACACCGGAAGTGTTACTCGTGGACACACCGGAAGTGTTACTCGTGGACACACCGGAAATGTTACTCGTGGACACACCGGGGAAGTTACTTATATACACACTGGGAGTTTTACCCGTGGGCACACCGGTAAAGTTACCAATATAAATTTGATTGTACAATCCGGGAGTGTAACCCGTGGACATACCTGGAGTGCTACCCGTGGGCACACCGGGAGTGTTATCCGTGGGCACACCGGGAGTGTTACCCGTGGACATACCGGGCGTGTTATCCGTGGGCACACCGGGAGTGTTATCCGTGCGCACCACTTGTGCCGTGTATAGTAGAATTTATTAGAAATGGCACTGATTATAGAAATCAATAGGATATTCCATAGTATTACAACAAATAAAAAAGTCATATTTCCTATCACATATTCTTGTATAGCTATTCTATAGAAATGTGTACATTTGTATATAATTATTATGTTCTATAACATTATGTAGAATTCTGTAGAATAGTTTGTTAAGAGGTGGAAATAATTAATTAACGCATTAATTGCAACTTGGCTGGATGCTTCCCAGAAAAATCGAGATGGTGTTCGATTGAACAGGTCTGTCAGGATGTAAAGTGTAAAGCGGTTTGAGCAGTCCTGAGGACTGGATACTGCGCTATATAAGAACATTACGGCTCTAGGTGATGTAGTTCTTTACTTATAGCGATAATTGGTTTTGATAGGCGCCATCTTTAACCCACTTTCTGCTGACTTTTTGTCGGTTCATTTTCTGATATTATGTTGTCTACACAGGCAAATGAACAGTAGCATTTCAGTTTTCACATTTCAACTTTTATTTTTAATGGGAGCATTAATTCAAAACATCCCATTAATGGGACGCTAGCAGTAATACGGCATCATACTCGCTTAATTAACATATACCAACATTATTGCCAGGAACTCATCCAGAGACCCATCCACCCATTCATTTTACAAATGAAATGATTTTGTGGATGCACTGAGGTGATAAAAAATAGTATTGTTATTTCCCCACATAAAAAAAATGTTGTAAAAAAATCCATAGGATAATGTAAACTAGAGAAATGCTATCCTGGATGAGGCCCTGGAACGATGGTCATCACGTCACGTTGGTTAATCTACTAGTATACCATGATGGTAAATTTATATTCATTGAACAGCAAGAAATAAGAAGAATAACTACTTCATGTTCCACAGGCAACATCGTCATTACATCAACGTCATCACTGTCACCGATCATCACCAACATAACAAAGATGACGAGAAAATGTGTAGCCTGTTCTCCAGCAGTAACCAATGTTGCCCCACTGGAACCAAACAATAGCCTGTTCTCCTGCAGTAACCTTTGTTGCCACACTGGAACCATATAATAGCCTGTTCTCCTGCAGTAATCAATGTTGCCACTCTGGAACCAAACAATAGCCTGTTCTCCTGCAGTAACCAATGTTGCCCCATTGAAACCAAACAATAGCCTGTTCTCCTGCAGTAACCAATGTTGCCACACTGGAACCACACAATAGCCTCTTCTCCTGCAATAACCAATGTTGCCACACTGGAACCACATAATAGCCTGTTCTCCTGCAGTATCCACTGTTGCCACACTGGAACCACACAACAGCCTGTTCTCCTGCAGTAACCAATGTTGCCCAACTGGAATCAAATAATAGCCTATTCTCCTGCAGTAACCAATGTTGCCACACTGGAACCACACAATAGCCTCTTCTCCTGCAGTAACCAATGTTGCCACACTGGAACTAAACAATATCCTCTTCTCATTCAGTAACCAATGTTGCCACACAGGAACCACACAATAGCCTGTTCTCCTGCAGAAACCAATTTTGCCACACTGGAACCACACAATAGCCTTTTCTCCTGCAGTAACCAATGTTGTCCCACTGGAACCACATAATTGCCTGTTCTCCTGCAGTAACTCATGTTGCCCAACTGGAACCATATAATAGCCTGTTCTCCTGCAGTAACCAATGTTGCCACATTGAAACCATATAATAGCCTGTTCACCTGCAGTAACCAATGTTGCCACAACGGAACCACACAATAGCCTGTTCTCCTGCAGTAACCAATGTTGCCACACTGGAACTATATAATAGCATTTTCTCCTGCAGTAACCAATGTTGCCCCACTGGAGCCATATAATAGTATGTTCTCCTGCAGTAACCAATGTTGCCACACTGGAACCACACAATAACCTGTTCTCCTGCAGTAACCAATGTTGCCACACTGGAACCAAAGAATAGCCTCTTCTCAACAAACAGCTACACATACATATCATTACGGTGCACAACAGCCACACGCTACATACCACAGTTACTGCACAAATGTGTTCTGATTACACGCATTAAGACACATGTGGTACAGATACCACAGTGTGCACAGCGGCGTTGTGTTGGTCCTGACTTGATGTGGTGTTTTACGTATCAGCAAATGTACAGATTAGTTTGTTGCTGCATGGGTGGGTGAAGTGTTTTACCACAGTGTGTGCTGGCGGGTGGTGTAAGCTCCTGAGTGGTGTTTGTTGCTGCGTGGGCGGTGGCGCAGTTGGCGTTGTTTGATGTGTGTTTTGGGTGGTGTTTACACAGCGTGTTTGGCCTGTGGTGGGTGTAAGCTAGTACATTTGTTTGCGGGTTGAGCAATGTTGTACAGATGTTTGTTGTGCGTGGGTGGTGTAGTAGTAAACAGTTGTTGCTGATGGGTGGTGTAAAAGCTGTACAGTTAGTTTTTGTGCTGCATGGTTGATGTAGCTAGAACCATTAGTTTGTTGCGGCGTTGTGGGGCTGAACAGATGTGTTTGTTACCACATGTGCAATAAAGGTGTACAACTTAGTTTGTTGCTGATGGGTGGTGTTAACTACAAAGCATTAGAAGTTGCGTTGTGGGGGGTGAAGCTAGTACAGATTTATTGTTGCTGCACAGTGGGTTAAGCTAGTACTGATTGTTTGTTGCTGGTGGGTGGGTGCAGCAAGTACAGTTTGGTGACTGGTGCATGGTGTTTTGTACTAGTGCACACAGCATGTTGTGGTGGGGGGTGTGTGTGTACAGATTACAGTGTGCTATTGGGTTGTGAAGCCTGTACTTGCTTAGTTTGTTGCTGCGTGGGTGGCTGTGGCGTTGACAGATTGTTTGTTGCTACGGGGTTTACCAAGTAGTACAATTAGTTGTTTGGCATGGGTTGATGTGTTTGTGTTTTACGATAGTTTGTGTGCACAGCGGCGTTGTGTTGGTCCTGACTTGATGTGGTGTTTTACCACAGTGTGCACAGCTGCGTTGTGTTGGTCCTGACTTGATGTGGTGTTTTACGATAGTGTGCACAGCGGCGTTGTGTTGGTCCTGATTTGATGTGGTGTTTTACCACAGTGGGCACAGCTGCGTTGTGTTGGCCCTGACTTGATGTGGTGTTTTACGACAGTGTGCACAGCGGCGTTGTGTTGGTCCTGACTTGATGTGGTGTTTTACCACAGTGTGCACAGCGGCGTTGTGTTGGTCCCGACTTGATATGGTATTTTAGCCTGTGAAGTCGGATGTCATCCGGCACCTGCTTCCTTTGAGGCCCCAATCGACCTGTTATTGGTCTTCCGGTATGTCGCTCACCGACGAATAGATGGGTATACACATCGACTAGCTGTCTCTTGAATCCAAGGAGGTCTAGATGCAACATTGTGAACGCAGGAGACATCCTGTACAACAGCCAGCCGTTTTGTACCGCCATGTCGAGCAGGAAGGCGAACAGGGTCCACCACCACTTCTTTGACCTGATGGTGATGTAGTATATTCTGATGTTCTGGTCCATCCTATCCACACCTCCCACTCCATCATTATACAGTTTGATCAGCTTCGGTTGCTTCACTTGAACCGTATTTTTTCTCGTGACCACAGAATTGGTATTCCAGGAACAGATCAGGATGTTGTCTCTGCGGTTATGCCTATAATCATAACAACCTCGATTCTCCTTGGCTAGGGCTTTGATGTTAATTTGACATAGCTCGACGCGGTTGGATCTCGTGGATCCTGTTCCGCCAAGTCCCTTCTCTGCCAGTGTATCCAGTAGTTTCATTCCGGTAAAGAAGTTTTAGAAGTAGATGTGGAGTGGGAGCCCCTTCGGAAAATGAGACACTAGGTCCATCACGATGAAATGTCCCAAGCCCACAGCTTTGTCGTAGTCAGCTTGAGCACCGTGGTATGGTTCAACATGCACAGCATACCCAAGTGGAGAGGCAAGCACCAATTGCTTGAAGCTAACTCTAATCGTCTTTGACCGAATGCATTGCTTCTTGTTCTGTCTTCCAAAATACGGGATTATCGACTAATCTATTGAGAATTCCTGTTGAAGCGGGAAACATTGCAGACACCGGGCATTTAGGAGATCGTACAGCCGTCTCACCTTAGCCATTCTATCGTTTGGCTGCAGGTGTTCGTTGAAGTCGAACCTGTTGCAAGTTATTATTATGGCAATTCCGGTTTCATCATCGGCAAGCTCCCAATACATCGGTCTGCGTGGCAATGGGTTGTAGTCGAAGATGAACAGAATCGACAGAAAGGCCTTGATTCCATTCGGGGATGTTGAAATTGCGTAATTCCATTTCTCTTTGGCGTATTTGTAGGTTTGTACAACAATATAGCTCATTACATCATCATCAAAGAATTTTTCAAATACTTTTGTCGGGGACAAATCTTTCCGAGGAAAGTCAGGCAGGTCGGCTTTCTAGAACCTTTGTGTGTTTAGATCAGCCCCTAGCCCAACCGCCATTCACCTCCCACACAAACTGCGTGATGTCCAAATGAGGAAGACCTTGCTGATCAGACTCCTTCCACAGAATCATCTGAAGATTTGTGTGGGTGAAAGAGTGGGTATCATGGCGTTGCCGCACACAGACTATGTGCGGAGAGCAACATTGGTTACTGCAGGAGGACAGCTATTATATGGTTCCAGTGTGGCAACATTGGTTACTGCAGGAGAATAGGTTATTATATGGTTCCAGTGGGGCAACATTGGTTACTGCAGCAGAACAGGCTATTGAGTGGTTCCTGTGTGGCAACATTGGTTTCTGCAGGAGAACAGGCTATTGCGTGGTTCCTGTTTGGCAACATTGGTTACTGCAGCAGAACAGGCTATTGTGTGGTTCCTGTGTGGCAACATTGGTTACTGCAGGAGAACAGGCTATTGT
Organism: Paraescarpia echinospica; assembly: GCA_020002185.1. NCBI lineage: Eukaryota > Metazoa > Annelida > Polychaeta > Sabellida > Siboglinidae > Paraescarpia > Paraescarpia echinospica. The sequence continues at coordinate 16,618 of JAHLWY010001138.1, read as the reverse complement.
GTGGGTTCAGTTTGGCAACATTGGTTACTGCAGGAGAACGAGATATTATATGGTTGCAGTCGACAGCATTGGTTACTGCAGGAGAACAGGCTATTGTGTGGTTCCAGTGTGGCAACATTGGTTACTGCAGGAGAACAGGCTATTATATGGTTCCAGTGTGGCAACATTGGTTACTGCAGGAGTACAGGCTATTGTGTGGTTCCAGTGTGGCAACATTGGTTGCTGCAGGAAAACAGGTTATTGTTTGGTTCCAGTGGAGCAACATTGGTTACTGCAGGAGAAGAGGCTATTGTGTGGTTCCAGTGTGGCAACATTGGTTACTGCGGGAGAACAGGCTATTGTGTGGTTCCAATGGGGCAACATTGGTTACTGCAGGAGAACGGGCTATTATATGATTGCAGTGGACAGCATTGGTTACTGCAGGATGAACAGGCTATTGTGTGGTTCCAGTGTGGCAACATTGGTAACTGCAGGAGAACAGGCTATTATATGGATCCAGTGTGGCAACAATGGTTACTGCAGGAGAACAGGCTATTGTTTGGTTCCAGTGGGGCAACATTGGTTACTGCTGGAGAACAGGCTATTGTGTGTTTCCAGTGTGGCAACATTGGTTACTGCAGGAGAACATACTATTATATGGCTCCAGTGGGTAAACATTGGTTACTGCAGGAGAACAGGCTATTGTTTGGTTCCAGTGTGGCAACATTGGTTACTGCAGCAAAACAGTCTATTGTTTAGTTACTGTGTGGCAACATTGGTTATTGCAGGAGAACATACTATTATATGGCTCCAATGGGGCAACATTGGTTACTGCAGGAGAAAAAGCTATTATATGGTTCCAGTGTGGCAACATTGGTTACTGCAGGAGAACAGGCTATTGTGTGGTTCCAGTGGGGCAACATTGGTTACTGCAGGAGAACAGTCTATTATATGGTTTCAGTGGGGCAACATTGGTTACTGCAGGAGAACAGTGTATTACCCCATGGTTTCAGTGGGGCAACATTGGTTACTGCAGCAAAACAGGCTATTGTTTAGTTCCAGTGTGGCAACATTGGTTACTGCAGGAGAAAATACTATTATATGGCTCCATTGGGGCAACATTGGTTACTGCAGGAGAAAAGGCTATTATATAGTTTCAGTGTGGCAACATTGGTTACTGCAGGAGAACAGTCTTTTATATGGTTTCAGTAAGGTAACATTGGTTACTGCAGGAGAACAGGCTATTGTGTGGTTCCAGTGGGGCAACATTGGTTACTGCAGGAGAAGTGGCTATTGTGTGGTTCCAGTGGGGCAAGATTGGTTACTGCGGGAGAAGAGGCTATTCTTTGGTTCCAGTGTGGCAACATTGGTTACTGCAGGAGAACAGGTTATTGTGTGGTTCCAGTGTGGCAACATTGGTTACTGCAGGAGAACATACTATTATATGGCTCCAGTGGGGCAACATTGGTTACTGCAGGAGAAAATGCTATTATATAGTTCCAGTGTGGCAACATTGGTTACTGCAGGAGAACAGGCTATTGTGTGGTTCCGTTGTGGCAACATTGGTTACTGCAGGTGAACAGGCTATTATATGGTTTCAATGTGGCAACATTGGTTACTGCAGGAGAACAGGCTATTATATGGTTCCAGTTGGGCAACATGAGTTACTGCAGGAGAACAGGCAATTATGTGGTTCCAGTGGGACAACATTGGTTACTGCAGGAGAAAAGGCTATTGTGTGGTTCCAGTGTGGCAAAATTGGTTTCTGCAGGAGAACAGGCTATTGTGTGGTTCCTGTGTGGCAACATTGGTTACTGAATGAGAAGAGGATATTGTTTAGTTCCAGTGTGGCAACATTGGTTACTGCAGGAGAAGAGGCTATTGTGTGGTTCCAGTGTGGCAACATTGGTTACTGCAGGAGAATAGGCTATTATTTGATTCCAGTTGGGCAACATTGGTTACTGCAGGAGAACAGGCTGTTGTGTGGTTCCAGTGTGGCAACAGTGGATACTGCAGGAGAACAGGCTATTATGTGGTTCCAGTGTGGCAACATTGGTTATTGCAGGAGAAGAGGCTATTGTGTGGTTCCAGTGTGGCAACATTGGTTACTGCAGGAGAACAGGCTATTGTTTGGTTTCAATGGGGCAACATTGGTTACTGCAGGAGAACAGGGTATTGTTTGGTTCCAGAGTGGCAACATTGATTACTGCAGGAGAACAGGCTATTATATGGTTCCAGTGTGGCAACAAAGGTTACTGCAGGAGAACAGGCTATTGTTTGGTTCCAGTGGGGCAACATTGGTTACTGCTGGAGAACAGGCTATTGTGTGTTTCCAGTGTGGCAACATTGGTTACTGCAAGAGAACATACTATTATATGGCTCCAGAGTGGCAACATTGGTTACTGCAGGAGAACAGGCTATTATATGGTTCCAGTGTGGCAACAATGGTTACTGCAGGAGAACAGGCTATTGTTTGGTTCCAGTGGGGCAACATTGGTTACTGCTGGAGAACAGGCTATTGTTTGGTTCCAGTGTGGCTACATTGGTTACTGCAGCAAAACAGTCTATTGTTTAGCTACAGTGTGGCAACATTGGTTATTGCAGGAGAACATACTATTATATGGCTCCAATGGGGCAACATTGGTTACTGCAGGAGAAAAAGCTATTACATGGTTCCAGTGTGGCAACATTGGTTGCTGCAGGAGAACAGGCTATTGTTTGTTTCCAGTGGGGCAACATTGGTTACTGCAGGAGAACAGTCTAATATATGGTTTCAGTGGGGCAACATTGGTTACTGCAGGAGAACAGTGTATTATATGGTTTCAGTGGGGCAACATTGGTTACTGCAGCAAAACAGGCTATTGTTTAGTTCCAGTGTGGCAACATTGGTTACTGCAGGAGAAAATACTATTATATGGCTCCATTGGGGCAACATTGGTTACTGCAGGAGAAAAGGCTATTATATAGTTCCAGTGTGGCAACATTGGTTACTGCAGGAGAACAGTCTATTATATGGTTTCAGTAAGGCAACATTGGTTACTGCAGGAGAACAGGCTATTGTGTGGTTCCAGTGGGGCAACATTGATTATTGCAGGAGAAGTGGCTATTGTGTGGTTCCAGTGGGGCAAGATTGGTTACTGCGGGAGAAGAGGCTATTCTTTGGTTCCAGTGTGGCAACATTGGTTACTGCAGGAGAAAATACTATTATATGGCTCCATTGGGGCAACATTGGTTACTGCAGGAGAAAAGGCTATTATATAGTTTCAGTGTGGCAACATTGGTTACTGCAGGAGAACAGTCTATTATATGGTTTCAGTAAGGTAACATTGGTTACTGCAGGAGAACAGGCTATTGTGTGGTTCCAGTGGGGCAACATTGGTTACTGCAGGAGAAGTGGCTATTGTGTGGTTCCAGTGGGGCAAGATTGGTTACTGCGGGAGAAGAGGCTATTCTTTGGTTCCAGTGTGGCAACATTGGTTACTGCAGGAGAACAGGTTATTGTGTGGTTCCAGTGTGGCAACATTGGTTACTGCAGGAGAACATACTATTATATGGCTCCAGTGGGGCAACATTGGTTACTGCAGGAGAAAATGCTATTATATAGTTCCAGTGTGGCAACATTGGTTACTGCAGGAGAACAGGCTATTGTGTGGTTCCGTTGTGGCAACATTGGTTACTGCAGGTGAACAGGCTATTATATGGTTTCAATGTGGCAACATTGGTTACTGCAGGAGAACAGGCTATTATATGGTTCCAGTTGGGCAACATGAGTTACTGCAGGAGAACAGGCAATTATGTGGTTCCAGTGGGACAACATTGGTTACTGCAGGAGAAAAGGCTATTGTGTGGTTCCAGTGTGGCAAAATTGGTTTCTGCAGGAGAACAGGCTATTGTGTGGTTCCTGTGTGGCAACATTGGTTACTGAATGAGAAGAGGATATTGTTTAGTTCCAGTGTGGCAACATTGGTTACTGCAGGAGAAGAGGCTATTGTGTGGTTCCAGTGTGGCAACATTGGTTACTGCAGGAGAATAGGCTATTATTTGATTCCAGTTGGGCAACATTGGTTACTGCAGGAGAACAGGCTGTTGTGTGGTTCCAGTGTGGCAACAGTGGATACTGCAGGAGAACAGGCTATTATGTGGTTCCAGTGTGGCAACATTGGTTATTGCAGGAGAAGAGGCTATTGTGTGGTTCCAGTGTGGCAACATTGGTTACTGCAGGAGAACAGGCTATTGTTTGGTTCCAATGGGGCAACATTGGTTACTGCAGGAGAACAGGCTATTGTTTGGTTCCAGAGTGGCAACATTGATTACTGCAGGAGAACAGGCTATTATATGGTTCCAGTGTGGCAACAAAGGTTACTGCAGGAGAACAGGCTATTGTGTGTTTCCAGTGTGGCAACATTGGTTACTGCAAGAGAACATACTATTATATGGCTCCAGAGTGGCAACATTGGTTACTGCAGGAGAACAGGCTATTATATGGTTCCAGTGTGGCAACAATGGTTACTGCAGGAGAACAGGCTATTGTTTGGTTCCAGTGGGGCAACATTGGTTACTGCTGGAGAACAGGCTATTGTTTGGTTCCAGTGTGGCTACATTGGTTACTGCAGCAAAACAGTCTATTGTTTAGCTACAGTGTGGCAACATTGGTTATTGCAGGAGAACATACTATTATATGGCTCCAATGGGGCAACATTGGTTACTGCAGGAGAAAAAGCTATTACATGGTTCCAGTGTGGCAACATTGGTTGCTGCAGGAGAACAGGCTATTGTTTGTTTCCAGTGGGGCAACATTGGTTACTGCAGGAGAACAGTCTAATATATGGTTTCAGTGGGGCAACATTGGTTACTGCAGGAGAACAGTGTATTATATGGTTTCAGTGGGGCAACATTGGTTACTGCAGCAAAACAGGCTATTGTTTAGTTCCAGTGTGGCAACATTGGTTACTGCAGGAGAAAATACTATTATATGGCTCCATTGGGGCAACATTGGTTACTGCAGGAGAAAAGGCTATTATATAGTTCCAGTGTGGCAACATTGGTTACTGCAGGAGAACAGTCTATTATATGGTTTCAGTAAGGCAACATTGGTTACTGCAGGAGAACAGGCTATTGTGTGGTTCCAGTGGGGCAACATTGATTATTGCAGGAGAAGTGGCTATTGTGTGGTTCCAGTGGGGCAAGATTGGTTACTGCGGGAGAAGAGGCTATTCTTTGGTTCCAGTGTGGCAAGATTGGTTACTGCAGGAGAACAGGTTATTGTGTGGTTCCAGTGTGGCAACATTGGTTACTGCAGGAGAACATACTATTATATGGCTCCAGTGGGGCAACATTGGTTACTGCAGGAGAAAAGGCTATTATATAGTTCCAGTGTGGCAACATTGGTTACTGCAGGAGAACAGTCTATTATATGGTTTCAGTAAGGCAACATTGGTTACTGCAGGAGAACAGGCTATTGTGTGGTTCCAGTGGGGCAACATTGGTTACTGCAGGAGAAGTGGCTATTGTGTGGTTCCAGTGGGGCAACATTGGTTACTGCGGGAGAAGAGGCTATTCTTTGGTTCCAGTGTGGCAACATTGGTTACTGCAGGAGAACAGGTTATTGTGAGGTTCCAGTGTGGCAACATTGGTTACTGCAGGAGAACATACTATTATATGGCTCCAGTGGGGCAACATTGGTTACTGCAGGAGAAAAGGCTATTATATAGTTCCAGTGTGGCAACATTGGTTACTGCAGGAGAACAGGCTATTGTGTGGTTCCGTTGTGGCAACATTGGTTACTGCAGGTGAACAGGCTATTATATGGTTTCAGTGTGGCAACATTGGTTACTGCAGGAGAACAGGCTATTATATGGTTACTGTTGGGCAACATGAGTTACTGCAGGAGAACAGGCAATTATGTGGTTCCAGTGGGACAACATTGGTTACTGCAGGAGAACAGGCTATTGTGTGGTTCCTGTGTGGCAACATTGGTTACTGCCTGAGAAGAGGCTATTGTTTAGTTCCAGTGTGGCAACCTTGGTTACTGCAGGAGAAAAGGCTATTATATAGTTCCAGTGTGTCAACATTGGTTACTGCAGGAGAACAGTCTATTATATGGTTTCAGTAAGGCAACATTGGTTACTGCAGGAGAACAGGCTATTGTGTGGTTCCAGTGGGGCAACATTGGTTACTGCAGGAGAAGTGGCTATTGTGTGGTTCCAGTGGGGCAAGATTGGTTACTGCGGGAGAAGTGGCTATTCTTTGGTTCCAGTGTGGCAACATTGGTTACTGCAGGAGAACAGGTTATTGTGTGGTTCCAGTGTGGCAACATTGGTTACTGCAGGAGATCATACTATTATATGGCTCCAGTGGGGCAACATTGGTTACTACAGGAGAAAAGGCTATTATATAGTTCCAGTGTGGCAACATTGGTTACTGCAGGAGAACAGTCTATTATATGGTTTCAGTAAGGCAACATTGGTTACTGCAGGAGAACAGGCTATTGTGTGGTTCCAGTGGAGCAACATTGGTTACTGCAGGAGAAGTGGCTATTGTGTGGTTCCAGTGGGGCAACATTGGTTACTTCGGGAGAAGAGGCTATTATTTGGTTCCAGTGTGGCAACATTGGTTACTGCAGGAGAACAGGTTATTGTGAGGTTCCAGTGTTGCAACATTGGTTACTGCAGGAGAACATACTATTATATGGCTCCAGTGGGGCAACATTGGTTACTGCAGGAGAAAAGGCTATTATATAGTTCCAGTGTGGCAACATTGGTTACTGCAGGAGAACAGGCTATTGTGTGGTTCCGTTGTGGCAACATTGGTTACTGCAGGTGAACAGGCTATTATATGGTTTCAGTGTGGCAACATTGGTTACTGCAGGAGAACAGGCTATTATATGATCCCAGTTGGGCAACATGAGTTACTGCAGGAGAACAGGCAATTATGTGGTTCCAGTGGGACAACATTGGTTACTGCAGGAGAAAAGGCTATTGTGTGGTTCCAGTGTGGCAAAATTGGTTTCTGCAGGAGAACAGGCTATTGTGTGGTTCCTTTGTGGCAACATTGGTTACTGCATGAGAAGAGGCTATAGTTTAGTTCCAGTGTGGCAACATTGGTTACTGCAGGAGAAGAGGTTATTCTGTGGTTCCAGTGTGGCAACATTGGTTACTGCAGGAGAATAGGCTATTATTTGTTTCCAGTTGGGCAACATTGGTTACTACAGGAGAACAGGCTGTTGTGTGGTTCCAGTGTGGCAACAGTGGATACTGCAGGAGAACAGGCTATTATGTGGTTCCAGTGTGGCAACATTGGTTATTGCAGGAGAAGAGGCTATTGTGTGGTTCCAGTGTGGCAACATTGATTACTGCAGGAGAACAGGCTATTGTTTGGTTCCAATGGAGCAACATTGGTTACTGCAGGAGAACATGCTATTGTTTGGTTCCAGAGTGGCAACATTGGTTACTGCAGGAGAACAGGCTATTGTTTGGTTCCAGTGGGGCAACATTGGTTACTGCTGGAGAACAGGCTATTGTGTGTTTCCAGTGTGGCAACATTGGTTACTGCAGGAGAACATACTATTATATGGCTCCAGTGGGGAAACATTGGTTACTGCAGGAGAACAGGCTATTGTTTGGTTCCTGTGTGGCAACATTGGTTACTGCAGCAAAACAGTCTATTGTTTAGTTACAGTGTGGCAACATTGGTTATTGCAGGAGAACATACTATTATATGGCTCCAATGGGGCAACATTGGTTACTGCAGGAGAAAAAGCTATTATATGGTTCCAGTGTGGCAACATTGGTTACTGCAGGAGAACAGGCTATTGTTTGGTTCCAGTGGGGCAACATTGGTTACTGCAGGAGAACAGTCTATTATATGGTTTCAGTGGGGCAACATTGGTTACTGCAGGAGAACAGTGTATTATATGGTTTCAGTTGGGCAACATTGGTTACTGCAGCAAAACAGGATATTGTTTAGTTCCAGTGTGGCAAAATTGGTTACTGCAGGAGAAAATACTATTATATGGCTCCATTGGGGCAACATTGGTTACTGCAGGAGAAAAGGCTATTATATAGTTCCAGTGTGGCAACATTGGTTACTGCAGGAGAACAGTCTATTATATGGTTTCAGTAAGGCAACATTGGTTACTGCAGGAGAACAGGCTATTGTGTGGTTCCAGTGGGGCAACATTGGTTACTGCAGGAGAAGTGGCTATTGTGTGGTTCCAGTGGGGCAAGATTGGTTACTGCGGGAGAAGAGGCTATTATTTGGTTCCAGTGTGGCAACATTGGTTACTGCAGGAGAACAGGTTATTGGATGGTTCCAGTGTGGCAACATTGGTTACTGCAGGAGAACATACTATTATATGGCTCCAGTGGGGCAACATTGGTTACTGCAGGAGAAAAGGCTACTATATAGTTCCAGTGTGGCAACATTGGTTACTGCAGGAGAACAGGCTATTGTGTGGTTCCGTTGTGGCAACATTGGTTACTGCAGGTGAACAGGCTATTATATGGTTTCAGTGTGGCAACATTGGTTACTGCAGGAGAACAGGCTATTATATGGTTCCAGTTGGGCAACATGAGTTACTGCAGGAGAACAGGCAATTATGTGGTTCCAGTGGGACAACATTGGTTACTGCAGGAGAAAAGGCTATTGTGTGGTTCCAGTGTGGCAAAATTGGTTTCTGCAGGAGAACAGGCTATTGTGTGGTTCCTGTGTGGCAACATTGGTTACTGCATGAGAAGAGGCTATTTTTTGATTCCAGTTGGGCAACATTGATTACTGCAGGAGAACAGGCTGTTGTGTGGTTCCAGTGTGGCAACAGTGGATACTGCAGGAGAACAGGCTATTATGTGGTTCCAGTGTGGCAACATTGGTTATTTCAGGAGAAGAGGCTATTGTGTGGTTCCAGTGTGGCAACATTGGTTACTGCAGGAGAACAGGCTATTGTTTGGTTCCAATGGGGCAAAATTGGTTACTGCAGGAGAACAGGCTATTGTTTGGTTCCAGAGTGGCAACATTGGTTACTGCAGGAGAACAGGCTATTATGTGGTTCCAGTGTTGGAACATTGGTTACTGCAGGAGAACAGGCTATTGTTTGGTTCCAGTGAGGCAACATTGGTTACTGCAGGAGAACAGGCTATTATGTGGTTCCAGTGTGTCAACATTCGTTACTGCAGGAGAACAGGCTATTGTTTGGTTCCAGTGAGGCAACATTGGTTTCTGCTGGAGAACAGGCTATTATGTGGTTCCAGTGTGTCAACATTGGTTACTGCAGGAGAACAGGCTATTGTTTGGTTCCAGTGGGGCATCATTGGCACAAACCATGATAGTTTGATGTACAAGCACCTAATTGAAAATGTAGCATCAAGGGCAACTTACGCACAGGGATACATCTACCCCGTACTTTGACTGCTGCCCACTATCACTGCCTGAGGATCACCTCTCTGTACCAACAGAGGAAAGGATCCAAGAAAACTCTGAAAGCCACGGAGTAGAACTGGATTGTCAAAGACAAATACCATGTTCCAAAGATGACAGACCTCACAGCAGCACCAGCCCATTTGCTGTTGGTCGTCCGTTGTGTGGGGCAGATTGTTCGCTTTGAAGATCAGTGGGAAGATTCCCCCGTCCTTGGGGGCAGGCATTCTGGTGGTTGCAGAGGCCTTTCTTGGATTTGCAGACTCTGGAGCAGGTTGGTTAAATGTTTAATTGGTCTGAAGATGCCTGAGACGCAGATTCGTTCCTCCGCCTACGCTTCTCCCCGTCTGCTTCTCTTCTGGAATGCTCAAAATCCAGGACAGCTCCCATGGTTGTTGCTCTGTAGCTGTCTATGTCTGCTGCTATCTGTTTCCAATCTCTGTGGTTTTGCTAGGGTGAGTTGTCGCTCCAGCTGGTCCTTCTAGCGCCTGTGGGGGGCCTTCGATTCTTATGGCATTCTGATGTCATCCACGCGCGAGATGTGGCCTGCCCGGCGGAGCTGTATGAGCATCGTAATGGTTTCGATGCTCCGGAGATTTGTATTTTCCAGGACCTCTTTGTTGGAGACATAGTCGTGTCAATGCAGTTCCGTGATGGAGAGACAACATCGCTGGTGGAACCGTTCAAGCAGTTGTACTTGCTTTCTGTAGAGGAACTACGCCTCTGCCCCATGCATAAGAGTAGTGGCGACGACAGCCTTGTATCGTTGTAGAAATCTAATGCTAATTAAAATCGTCAAAATAATTGTTTTTACAATTTGTTTGAGACTAAACCATAGATTGCCTGGACTAGGCCGAAAATCGGTGTACGTGTAAATTCCGATAATTTGCAAATGAGTTTAGAAAACGATTGTGACCTTAATGTTCATTGCAATGACAAATGTTTGGTAATAGAAATAGCTAAATGCATTGCCTTTCCAATGATATACAACGTCTTGGTAATATTCTCACTGAAAATAAGTTAGGTGTAACCCCCTAAATTTCAGTGAGACCTACGACCACTTGGCAACATACCAAAATGACAATGTTCCACAAAGTGGATTTTGGTGGACTTTTTTCTGATAACTTAAAAATAGAGTAGAATCTAAAATTGCCACAAAACTTACATTGCAATTTGTTTTAGTTTGAACCGTAGATTGACTGGACTGCTTGGAAGATATTTCTTCTCAACGTTACAGTTATTTTTTATCCATTCATTCAAGTACCACGAACAAACCAACGAAACATTACTCTCTCTCTCTCTCTCTCTCTCTCTCTCTCTCTCTCTCTCTCTCTCTCTCTCTCTCTCTCTCTCTCTCTCTCTCTCTCTCTCTCTCTCTCTCTCTCTCTCTCTCTCTCTTTCTCTCTCACTCTCTCTCTCTCTCTCTCTCCTCTCACTCTCACTCTCTCTCTCTCTCTCTCTCTCTCTCTCTCTCTCTCTCTCCTCTCCTCTCCTCTCTCTCCCCTCTCTCTCTCTCTCTCTCTCTCTCTCTCTCCTCTCTCTCTCTCTCTCTGTCTCTCTCTCTGTCTCTCTCTCTCTTTCTTTCTCTCTCTCTCCTCTCTCTCTCTCTCTCTCTCTCTCTCTCTCTCTCACTCTCTCTCTCTCACTCTCACTCTCTCTCTCTCTCTCTCTCTCTCTCTCTCTCTCTCTCTCTCTCTCTCTCTCTCTCTCTCCCTCTCTCTCTCTCTCTCTCTCTCTCTCTCTCTCACTCTCTCTCACTCTCTCTCTCTCTCTCTCTCTCACACTCTCACTCTCACTCTCACTCTCACTCTCACTCTCTCTCTCTCTCTCTCTCACTCCCACTCTCACTCTCACTCTCACTCTCTCTCCCCTCTCTCTTTATATATATATATATATATATATGTATATACGCCTGCCTATGAATAATGTATTTTTCGGCGCAAGCATTCCATCGTCAGCTCTGTGTACTGTGTTGATGCTATTTGCATTCATTTGGTGAACGAGTCGATCGAACAAGTGATCCGGCGGGTGGACGCGGCGGGGGACAAGTGTGGGGCGGTCGGGAGAGGAAGCGGACGCCGTGTGGCAATACGATAAAATGTATTAACATATTACACAGAGCTAATTCCGAAAAAGAGTTATTAACTGATTGAAAATATATACTGCAATGGAAACAGACATAGTGTGCTCTCAATAAGATAGCAGCATTATTGTCGAAATAAAACTAACACAATGGCACGGCAATGACTTGGCTGTGCGTGCTTGCATGTACATGAAGTCGTGTCAAATGTTACTACTAGTCGTATTCCAGATGGACGAGGCTATTCGCAGAGCTGGGCTCTGTGAATAAGATTCCATTTCTTATTCGCACAGCTGGGCTCTGCCAGTTAGAATCCATTTCTTATTCGCCGAGTGAATTGCAAAATATATTGTCAATGAACTTGCCCAAAGTTCGACACCGCCGCATAGGATTCGAAGCCGGGTTCTCTTGGTCGAGATTCCGAAGCTCTAGTCATTGAACCACGGCGCCACTCAAAGATAATGTATACATAATAATGTGACCACGGATCTTGATCTATGGAACATTTAAGGTTATGTATTGGAACGCATTTTGTAGTTTTTCGTTGTGATGTTACCGGAGTGTTTATTCGGGTGTTCTATATCGTTGCAGGATTGCAAGGAGACATCGGCATGTCTCTGACGTGAAACCCCATTGGGGTAAGGAGAGGAAGGCACAAAAACTTGTCAAAGGGGTAGAGAGCTTTTGAGAGGATCGCACAAAGTTGTGTGCGCTGGAGAGCCGTGAATTGCCTCTACTTCTCATGGAGCGAGCGACATAACTATGTAAGTAAGTAAGTAAGTATGTCAGTATGTAAGAAAGAAAGTAAATACGTATGTACGTAAGTAATTTAGTAAGTCAGTACGTAAGTGTGTACTAATATATTATAATGTTGTTCTAAATAAGAAGGTACGACAATTATGCGATCATGACATCCTGAATTGGTGTGTATTGGTATGTATTGCATTTTTTAAATACCAACATGTCGACTCGCCGGATTGCTTTGTGTTCACGGGATAGTTAATTTGGACATTTAAAAATTGATTGAGCAATGCACCTATCTTTTCCGAAAGTCACAGCAGATTTAGAATTTAGTTATATTTTTTTATACAATGAACATAGAGAAGACGGGCGTGGTCATTCTGATAGAACATTGTTATATTTGGCAGCACAAGTACGTCACAGAGTGAACATATGTAAATTCATAAGTTCTTTTCTAGTTTTATATCCAGGCGCTTTACATTTCATCATCCTAGTAGACCTTTCCTCCGAACATCATCTCGACTTCTCTGCGTAGTTTTCAACAACGCTGTATTCACTGCGAGAAAACTATTTGTACAAATATATGCAGCACTGTCTAATGTCGGGTAGTCGGTTATGCCATTCAATAAAATTATATATATATATATACATATATATTGATATATATATATATATATAAATAGATAGATATATACATAGATAGATAGATAGATAAATAAATATATAGATAGAACATACCCAATACAGTATACATATATAGTATAACATATGTAATTAGTATGGTAACTATGTATCATTTTGTACGGTCTGTGAATATATCTTCTGGAGCGCAGTAGCGCAGAGATAAGAGATTCCGACTCTCGACTGAGAGAACCCGGGTTCGAATCCTGTACGGCGGTGTCGAACCTTGGGCTAGTTCGTTTAGTCTACATTACTTCAGTTCACTCAGCTGTATGAATGAGTACCTGGCTATAGACAGTGGTTGATATTTGTGTACGAATAGTCTTCACGCTTTAACTGCAGCTTGGCTGAATGCTTCCCAGAGAAGTCAAGATGGTGTTCGATTGAACAGGTCTGCCAGGGAGTAAAGTGTAGAGCGCTTTAAGCATTCATGAGGACTGGATACTGCGCTGTATAAGAACTTTTATCTTAATGATGCTACGGAATGTATGGTTCGATGGACGTAACCAATATGACTAATTTGAATTTTAAATATACACCTAACCTATGTAAGACATACTTTCTCAGCAATATACATATCATACTTAGTGAATAATAACCTATGCAATTAAATGCGTTGCGGTAACTGGGCGACTGTTATCAGGCCACACAATTGAGGTCCAAGATATCCGACTCGACTTGATGGCCAAGAAGAACTTCTTACGGACGTCAGTAGTAATATAGGTACAAATCGTTAGGTAGAATTCGTTATACGTTGAAGCAAAATCAATCTAGGTCAAGGTCAAATATCGAGATCAAGGTCATATATAAATATCAAAGGTCAAGGTCAAATGTCTAGGCCACAGTTATATACCAAAGTACTAGGTCAAGGTCAAAGACACAATCAAGGTCAATGAGAAACTAATAACATCATGTTGAAGACATCCTATTACAGCCCTCGCAAAATAGCAGACTCGATCCATGAGGACGAGCCGAAGACCCAAACGATCATGTCGGTGACCAACCGTCTTTCCCCGCAGTCGGAAACACGTTGTGGACGTGGCAACTCTACAAGCAAAGGTAAGCGCCGACGCCGTTATCAAGATCAGAGGTGAACTTATCCACAAAGTACGCCAGCACACTCCCTTCTACATTGGGTGCAGATACTGCAAGAAGCCTATGATTGTCGACGATAGGGGTAATTTGCAATGCCAATGACACGGTTACGTGGCCTCTGACATGCATTTCGCGGTTCGAATGTGCTTTGTCGAGACACCGACGGGTCAACGTATGTGGTTGAATTTATTCGACCGGTGTATGGCTCTTCTCGTAGACGTTAATGCCGACACGTTTGCTATTATGAACGAAACGATGCTGTCTTGCAAATTGAACTCACTGACGGGAACTCGAGTGTCCCTCATCATAAAGATAACTCGAATATGATGGTGATTGTGGTGTTGTTGATGCTAATGGTAGTGCAGGTGGTGATGTTGCTGTACAACAATTACATGTTGTTTCTCCCCAACCAGTTCTCTTGTACACTGATTATGTCCACATAATCTTAATATATGTCATTGGTTTCCACTTTTCCCAAATCAGCAGTCCCTTCTATATCCATCTTTCTTTTTCTTTCTCCGTATTTATAAAAACCCAACGTCAAGCTGACTTCTAATTATAGTTGTGACATTACCTTTCCCTGCATCCTTGCTATATAGTCGTTCTCTTTTGTATTCTGCCAGCAATCACTCTTATCAAGTGAACTGCCTAAATTACACGGCTTCATATCATTCCTCCAAATAAATTTCTTATTGCATATCGATCATTTCCCTCGCGTCATTCATTTCCTTTCTTTTAACCATCTTTGTTAGGCGAGCGGTAGAACCACATATCGGACCGATTTAAATGCCCCCCCATATACACACTCACATTTTACATAATATGAAAGCTCTACATCTCCCTGTCCCAACGAGACCTGTCGTAGAGCTGTCATGTAGTGCAGTAAGCGTGAATCCAAGGTCAAACAAGGTCACCGTCAAATGATGAATTTTAGAAATTGTGCGTTTCCGCAATCGTCTTAACATTTGAATGATCTACTTTACTTAATCCCCCATCTCCGCTCTCTCTCTCTTTATATATATATATATATATGTATATACATATATATATATATATATATACATATATATATATATATATATATATATATACAAATCACTCAGGAATTATGTCAGTTTACTCAATAAACATATCTTAAACAATTGACATAAACACGAATGGACAAATCGTGAACGACGTTCGTGGAACTCGACACGTCTTTGGGGTAAGGAGATCAATAGGATATTAAGTAGGTATTAATTACGCTTTTACCAACCGACCCGGTGCTTCGTTGAAGCACAGTATTCGTTGATTGCATACAATGGAGTTCAATGTGTTTCTAGGAACACAGTCAAACCTACAACAAATTTAGTATGCGCCTCAAACACTCCATAGTCGACTTAATTTACAGTGTCGGCGCAGTTTGGATTCATGGAGAGAACTCCTTGAAAGTAATGGGGCTCAACTTTGGAATAGAATAATCCAACCACATTGATTAAAAACTGGTTGACTGTTTTACAACAGTCAGGTTTTAAACTATCCGACATCACATACCAACAATTGTATACTATCAAGAGTTGGTTGCAAGAATCTGTATCAGAGCAAGGGCGAAACAGTGTCCAGTCTCTGGTTCTTGCACTCATTGAAGGTGACCTGTAAATAACTTTCTTTTGTGCTCTACACGAATGAAATGTGCAAACATTATCTTGTGTCTTTTCTCCTAGGATAAGTACCGTGAACCTTAGTCCCGTTCATCATTTGCGTAAAGTATGGACACGAGGCTAGTTCATACGTTTACCTGTATTGTCGACGGGCCGACAGGTTGTGGAAAAGCGACGTTTGTTGTCTCTTTACTACGTCATTCTGCTACGCTCGTAAACTCACCGCCCAAAAAGATAAGGTGGTGTTACGGTGAATGGCAGGCGTTGTATTCCACGCTCACTGCCAATGTCACAACTTCTACCGACACTGCCAATGTCACAACATTCCCTCCTGTCGCCGCTGGTCCGAACTTTACCATTGACTTTCCTGCAACCGAAATGAAGAAGACTCTTGCACGTCACGTACCATGTAGCGGCCATTATAGATAGGGGATTGCCCAGACGAAAGTTATACCCAACAAAAGATGCAATGGATCTGATACACCTTCAAGCCATTTGCATTACAATAAAATTCACACCAGTGTCTTGAGTTAAAAATATATATTGATTAGAGCAAAGTTATGTGCATGCAAAATTGGCCCACCTCCGAATACCTGGCACTGAAATCCAACACGTATAAGCAATTGGATTTACGAAGGCACAGTATTCACCAATTTTATACAATGAATTTAATGGTGTTACCAGCAACACGGTCAAACCTACGTATCTACCCTCGCCATATGTGAAGGTTAGGAAATTTCAGCTAGAATGAAGAGGTGTGCCAGCGAGGAAACCTAGTTGGACGTTGACGACGTGGTCTCTCACATAATAATAATTCCCAAACGTTCTCTGGACGTTTACTATGACAGTGCAGTTTTTATTCAATTTCAAACAATGCTCTCATATATTATCCAAAGCGTTCTCCTTGGACAGACGGACAGGTTCCAGTGACTACGCTTAACGACAGATCAATAAACTCGCTTTACACAACTGATTTACTTCGCTCCGTCAG
>JAHLWY010001137.1:0-27523 GCA_020002185.1 Paraescarpia echinospica | reverse complement strand
TTGTGTTGTGGGTGGGTGTAATGGTGATAACTGATGCCCTTGGTTTGTTATGTTATGGGTGGATGTAAGGCTGATAACTGATGCCCTTGGTTTGTTTTGCTATGGGTGGATGTAATGGTGATAACTGATGCCCTTGGTTTGTTGTGCTATGGGTGGGTGTAATGGTAATAATTGATCCCCTGGTTTGTTGTGCTATGGGAGGGTGTAATGGTGATAACTGATTCTCCTGGTTTGTTGTGCTATGGGTGGTTGTAAAAGTGATAACTGATGCCCCTGGTTTGTTATGCTATGCATGGATGTAATGGTGATAACTGATGCCGCTGGTTTGTTGCGCTATGGGTGGGTGTAATGGTGATAACTGATGCCCCTGGTTTGTTGCGCTAAGGGAAGATGTAACGGTGATAACTGATGCCCTTGGTTTGTTGTGCTATGGGTGGTTGTAAAGGTGATAACTGATGCCCTTGGTTTGTTGTGCTATGGGTGGCTGTAATGGTGATAACTGATGCCCTTGGTTTGTTGTGCTATGGGAGGATGTAATGGTGATAACTGATGCCCTTGGTTTGTTGTGCTATGGGAGGATGTAACGGTGATAACTGATGTCCCTGGTTTGTTGTGCTATGGGTGGTTGTAATGGTGATAACTGATGCCCTTGGTTTGTTGTGCTATGGGTGGATGTAACGGTGATAACTGATGTCCTGGTTTGTTGTGCTATGGGTGGTTGTAATGGTGATAACTGATGCCCTTGGTTTGTTGTTGTATGGGTAGATGTAACGGTGATAACTGATGCCCTTGGTTTGTTGTGCTATGGGTGGTTGTAATGGTGATAACTGATGCCCTTGGTTTGTTGTGCAATGGGAGGGTGTAATGGTTATAACTGATGCCCCTGGTTTGTTGTGCTATGGGTGGGTGTAAAGATGATAACTGATGCGCTTGGTTTGTTGCGCAATGGGTGGATGTAACAGTGATAACTGATGCCCCTGGTTTGTTGCGCTAAGGCTGGGTGTAACGGTGATAACTGATGCCCTTGGTTTGTTGTGCTATGGGTGGTTGTAACGGTGATAACTGATGCCCTTGGTTTGTTGTGCTATGGGTGGTTGTAACGGTTATAACTGATGCCCTTGGTTTATTGTGCTATGGGTGGGTGTAACGTTGATAACTGATGCCCTTGGTTTGTTGTGCTATGGCTGGGTGTAATGGTGATAACTGATGCCCCTGGTTTGTTGTGCTATGGGTGGGAGTAATGGTGATAACTGATGCCCTTGGTTTGTTGTGTTGTGGGTGGGTGTAATGGTGATAACTGATGCCCTTGGTTTGTTATGTTATGGGTGGATGTAAGGCTGATAACTGATGCCCTTGGTTTGTTGTGCTATTGGTGGATGTAATGGTGATAACTGATGCCCTTGGTTTGTTGCGATATGGGTGGATGTAACAGTGATAACTGATGCCCCTGGTTTGTTGCGCTAAGGCTGGGTGTAACGGTGATAACTGATGCCCTTGGTTTGTTGTGCTATGGGTGGTTGTAAAGGTGATAACTGATGCCCTTGGTTTGTTGTGCTATGGGTGGATGTAATGGTGATAACTGATGCCCTTGGTTTGTTGTGCTATGGGAGGATGTAATGGTGATAACTGATGCCCTTGGTTTGTTGTGCTATGGGAGGATGTAACGGTGATAACTGATGTCCCTGGTTTGTTGTGCTATGGGTGGTTGTAATGGTGATAACTGATGCCCTTGGTTTGTTGTGCAATGGGAGGGTGTAATGGTTATAACTGATGCCCCTGGTTTGTTGTGCTATGGGTGGGTGTAAAGATGATAACTGATGCCCTAGGTTTGTTGCGCTATGGGTGGATGTAACAGTGATAACTGATGCCCCTGGTTTGTTGCGCTAAGGCTGGGTGTAACGGTGATAACTGATGCCCTTGGTTTGTTGTGCTATGGGTGGGTGTAACGGTGATAACTGATGCCCTTGGTTTGTTGTGCTATGGGTGGTTGTAACGGTTATAACTGATGCCCTTGGTTTATTGTGCTATGGGTGGGTGTAACGGTGATAACTGATGCCCTTGGTTTGTTGTGCTATGGCTGGGTGTAATGGAGATAACTGATGCCCCTGGTTTGTTGTGCTATGGGTGGGAGTAATGGTGATAACTGATGCCCTTGGTTTGTTGTGTTGTGGGTGGGTGTAATGGTGATAACTGATGCCCTTGGTTTGTTATGTTATGGGTGGATGTAAGGCTGATAACTGATGCCCTTGGTTTTTTGTGCTATGGGTGGATGTAATGGTGATAACTGATGCCCTTGGTTTGTTGTGCTATGGGTGGGTGTAATGGTAATAATTGATCCCCTGGTTTGTTGTTCTATGGGAGGATGTAATGGTGATAACTGATGCCCTTTGTTTGTTGTGCTATGGGTGGCTGTAATGGTGATAACTGATGCCCTTGGTTTGTTGTGCTATGGGAGGATGTAATGGTGATAACTGATGCCCTTTGTTTGTTGTGCTACGGGTGGATGTAACGGTGATAACTGATGTCTCAGTTTGTTGTGCTATGGGTGGATGTAACGGTGATAACTGATGTCCCTGGTTTGTTGTGTTATGGGTGGTTGTAATGGTGATAACTGATGCCCTTGGTTTGTTGTGCTATGGGTGGATGTAACGGGGATAACTGATGTCCCTGGTTTGTTGTGCTATGGGTGGTTGTAATGGTGATAACTGATGCCCTTGGTTTGTTGTTGTATGGGTAGATGTAACGGTGATAACTGATGCCCTTGGTTTGTTGTGCTATGGGTGGTTGTAATGGTGATAACTGATGCCCCTGGTTTGTTGTGCTATGGGTGGGTGTAAAGGTGATAACTGATGCCCTTGGTTTGTTGCGATATGGGTGGATGTAACAGTGATAACTGATGCCCCTGGTTTGTTGCGCTAAGGCTGGGTGTAACGGTGATAACTGATGCCCTTGGTTTGTTGTGCTATGGGTGGTTGTAAAGGTGATAACTGATGCCCTTGGTCTGTTGTGCTATGGGTGGCTGTAATGGTGATAACTGATGCCCTTGGTTTTTTGTGCTATGGGAGGATGTAATGGTGATAACTGATGCCCTTGGTTTGTTGTGCTATGGGAGGATGTAACGGTGATAACTGATGTCCCTGGTTTGTTGTGCTATGGGTGGTTGTAATGGTGATAACTGATGCCCTTGGTTTGTTGTGCTATGGGTGGATGTAACGGTGATAACTGATGTCCCTGGTTTGTTGTGCTATGGGTGTTTGTAATGGTGATAACTGATGCCCTTGGTTTGTTGTTGTATGGGTGGATGTAACGGTGATAACTGATGCCCTTGGTTTGTTGTGCTATGGGTGGTTGTAATGGTGATAACTGATGCCCTTGGTTTGTTGTGCAATGGGAGGGTGTAATGGTTATAACTGATGCCCCTGGTTTGTTGTGCTATGGGTGGGTGTAAAGATGATAACTGATGCCCTTGGTTTGTTGCGCTATGGGTGGATGTAACAGTGATAACTGATGCCCCTGGTTTGTTGCGCTAAGGCTGGGTGTAACGGTGATAACTGATGCCCTTGGTTTGTTGTGCTATGGGTGGTTGTAACGGTGATAACTGATGCCCTTGGTTTGTTGTGCTATGGGTGGTTGTAACGGTTATAACTGATGCCCATGGTTTATTGTGCTATGGGTGGGTGTAACGGTGATAACTGATGCCCTTGGTTTGTTGTGCTATGGCTGGGTGTAATGGTGATAACTGATGCCCCTGGTTTGTTGTGCTATGGGTGGGAGTAATGGTGATAACTGATGCCCTTGGTTTGTTGTGTTGTGGGTGGGTGTAATGGTGATAACTGATGCCCTTGGTTTGTTATGTTATGGGTGGATGTAAGGCTGATAACTGATGCCCTTGGTTTGTTTTGCTATGGGTGGATGTAATGGTGATAACTGATGCCCTTGGTTTGTTGTGCTATGGGTGGGTGTAATGGTAATAATTGATCCCCTGGTTTGTTGTGCTATGGGAGGGTGTAATGGTGATAACTGATTCTCCTGGTTTGTTGTGCTATGGGTGGTTGTAAAAGTGATAACTGATGCCCCTGGTTTGTTATGCTATGCATGGATGTAATGGTGATAACTGATGCCGCTGGTTTGTTGCGCTATGGGTGGGTGTAATGGTGATAACTGATGCCCCTGGTTTGTTGCGCTAAGGGAAGATGTAACGGTGATAACTGATGCCCTTGGTTTGCTGTGCTATGGGTGGTGGTAATGGTGATAACTGATACCCTTGATTTGTTGCGCAATGGGTGGATGTAACAGTGTTAACTGATGCCCTTGGTTTGTTGTTAATGGTGATAACTGATGCCCTTGGTTTGTTGTTCTATGGATGGATGTAATGGTGATAAAGGATGCCCTTGGTTTGTTGTTTTATGGGTGGATGTAACGGTGATAACTGATGCCCTTGGTTTGTTGTTAATGGTGATAACTGATGCCCTCTGTTTGTTGTTCTATGGGTGGATGTAAAGGTGATAACTGATGCCCTTGGTTTGTTGTGCTATGGGTGGCTGTAATGGTGATAAGTGATGCCCTTGGTTTGTTGTGCTATGGGAGGATGTAATGGTAATAACTGATGCCCTTTGTTTGTTGTGCTATGGGTGGATGTAACGGTGATAACTGATGTCCCTGGTTTGTTGTGTTATGGGTGGTTGTAATGGTGATAACTGATGCCCTTGGTTTGTTGTGCTATGGGTGGATGTAAAGGGGATAACTGATGTCCCTGGTTTGTTGTGGTATGGGTGGTTGTAATGGTGATAACTGATGCCCTTGGTTTGTTGTTGTATGGGTAGATGTAACGGTGATAACTGATGCCCGTGGTTTGTTGTGCTATGGGTGGTTGTAATGGTGATAACTGATGCCCCTGGTTTGTTGTGCTATGGGTGGGTGTAAAAGTGATAACTGATGCCCTTGGTTTGTTGCGCTATGGGTGGATGTAACAGTGATAACTGATGCCCCTGGTTTGTAGCGCTAAGGCTGGGTGTAACGGTGATAACTGATGCCCTTGGTTTGTTGTGCTATGGGTGGTTGTGACGGTGATAACTGATGCCCTTGGTTTGTTGTGCTATGGGTGGCTGTAATGGTGATAACTGATGCCCTTGGTTTGTTGTTGTATGGGTAGATGTAACGGTGATAACTGATGCCCTTGGTTTGTTGTGCTATGGGTGGTTGTAACGGTGATAACTGATGCCCTTGGTTTGTTGTGCTATGGGTGGGTGTAATGGTGATAACTGATGCCCCTGGTTTGTTGTGCTATGGGTGGGTGTAAAGGTGATAACTGATGCCCTTGGTTTGTTGCGCTATGGGTGGATGTAACAGTGATAACTGATGCCCCTGGTTTGTTACGCTAAGGCTGGGTGTAACGGTGATAACTGATGCCTTGGTTTGTTGCGCTATGGGTGGATGTAACAGTGATAACTGATGCCCCTGGTTTGTTGCGCTAAGGCTGGGTGTAACGGTGATAACTGTTGCCCTTGGTTTGTTGTGCTATGGGTGGTTGTAACGGTGATAACTGATGCCTTTGGTTTGTTGTGCTATGGGTGGTTGTAACGGTGATAACTGATGCCCTTGGTTTGTTGTGCTATGGGTGGGTGTAATGGTGATAACTGATGCCCCTGGTTTGTTGTGCTATGGGTGGGAGTAATGGTGATAACTGATGCCCTTGGTTTGTTGTGCAATGGGAGGGTGTAATGGTGATAACTGATGCCCTTGGTTTGTTGTGTTATGGGTGGATGTAAGGCTGATAACTGATACCCTTGGTTTGTTGTGTAATGGGTGGATGTAATGGTGATAACTGATGCCCTTGGTTTGTTGTGCTATGGGTGGGTGTAATGGTGATAACTGATGCCCCTGGTTTGTTGTGCTATGGGAGGGTGTAATGGTGATAACTGATTCCCCTGGTTTGTTGTGCTATGGGTGGGTGTAAAAGTGATAACTGATGCCCCTGGTTTGTTGTGCTAAGGGAGGATGTAACGGTGATAAGTGATGCCCCTGGTTTGTTGTGCTATGCATGGATATAATGGTGATAACTGATGCCGCTGGTTTGTTGCGCTATGGGTGGGTGTAATGGTGATAAGTGATGCCCCTGGTTTGTTGCGCTAAGGGAAGATGTAACGGTGATAACTGATGCCCCTGTTTGTTGCGCTATGGGTTGGTGTAATGGTGATAACTGATGCCCCTGATTTGTTGTGCTAAGGGAGGATGTAACGGTGATAACTGATGCCCTTTGTTTGTTGCGCTATGGGTGGATGTAACGGTCATAACTGATGCCCCTGGTTTGTTGCGCTAAGGGTGGGTGTAATGGTGATAACTGATGCACTTGGTTTGTTGCGCAATGGGTGGATGTAACAGTGATAACTGATGCCCTTGGTTTGTTGTTCTATGGGTGGTTGTAATGGTGATAACTGATGCCCCTGGTTTGTTACGCTAAGGGTGGGTGTAATGGTAATAACTGATGCACTTGGTTTGTTGCGCAATGGGTGGATGTAACGGTGATAACTGATGCCCTTGGTTTGTTGTTCTATGGGTGGGTGTAATGGTGATAACTGATGCCCTTGGTTTGTTGTGCTATGGGTGGTTGTAATGGTGATAACTGATGTCCCTGGTTTGTTGTGCTATGTGTGGTTGTAATGGTGATAACTGATGCCCTTGGTTTGTTGTGCTATGGGTGGATGTAACGGTGATAACTGATGTCCCTGGTTTGTTGTGTTATGGGTGGTTGTAATGGTGATAACTGATGCCCTTGGTTTGTTGTGCTATGGGTGGATGTAAAGGGGATAACTGATGTCCCTGGTT
Organism: Paraescarpia echinospica; assembly: GCA_020002185.1. Lineage (NCBI taxonomy): Eukaryota > Metazoa > Annelida > Polychaeta > Sabellida > Siboglinidae > Paraescarpia > Paraescarpia echinospica. The sequence goes on along the minus strand of JAHLWY010001137.1, from coordinate 20,698 downwards.
TGTTGTGGTATGGGTGGTTGTAATGGTGATAACTGATGCCCTTGGTTTGTTGTTGTATGGGTAGATGTAACGGTGATAACTGATGCCCTTGGTTTGTTGTGCTATGGGTGGTTGTAATGGTGATAACTGATGCCCCTGGTTTGTTGTGCTATGGGTGGGTGTAAAAGTGATAACTGATGCCCTTGGTTTGTTGCGCTATGGGTGGATGTAACAGTGATAACTGATGCCCCTGGTTTGTAGCGCTAAGGCTGGGTGTAACGGTGATAACTGATGCCCTTGGTTTGTTGTGCTATGGGTGGTTGTAACGGTGATAACTGATGCCCTTGGTTTGTTGTGCTATGGGTGGCTGTAATGGTGATAACTGATGCCCTTGGTTTGTTGTTGTATGGGTAGATGTAACGGTGATAACTGATGCCCTTGGTTTGTTGTGCTATGGGTGGTTGTAACGGTGATAACTGATGCCCTTGGTTTGTTGTGCTATGGGTGGGTGTAATGGTGATAACTGATGCCCCTGGTTTGTTGTGCTATGGGTGGGTGTAAAGGTGATAACTGATGCCCTTGGTTTGTTGCGCTATGGGTGGATGTAACAGCGATAACTGATGCCCCTGGTTTGTTACGCTAAGGCTGGGTGTAACGGTGATAACTGATGCCCTTGGTTTGTTGCGCTATGGGTGGATGTAACAGTGATAACTGATGCCCCTGGTTTGTTGCGGTAAGGCTGGGTGTAACGGTGATAACTGTTGCCCTTGGTTTGTTGTGCTATGGGTGGTTGTAACGGTGATAACTGATGCCTTTGGTTTGTTGTGCTATGGGTGGTTGTAACGGTGATAACTGATGCCCTTGGTTTGTTGTGCTATGGGTGGGTGTAATGGTGATAACTGATGCCCCTGGTTTGTTGTGCTATGGGTGGGAGTAATGGTGATAACTGATGCCCTTGGTTTGTTGTGCAATGGGAGGATGTAATGGTGATAACTGATGCCCTTGGTTTGTTGTGTTATGGGTGGATGTAAGGCTGATAACTGATGCCCTTGGTTTGTTGTGTAATGGGTGGATGTAATGGTGATAACTGATGCCCTTGGTTTGTTGTGCTATGGGTGGGTGTAATGGTGATAACTGATGCCCCTGGTTTGTTGTGCTATGGGAGGGTGTAATGGTGATAACTGATTCCCCTGGTTTGTTGTGCTATGGGTGGGTGTAAAAGTGATAACTGATGCCCCTGGTTTGTTGTGCTAAGGGAGGATGTAACGGTGATAAGTGATGCCCCTGGTTTGTTGAGCTATGCATGGATATAATGGTGATAACTGATGCCGCTGGTTTGTTGCGCTATGGGTGGGTGTAATGGTGATAAGTGATGCCCCTGGTTTGTTGCGCTAAGGGAAGATGTAACGGTGATAACTGATGCCCCTGGTTTGTTGCGCTATGGGTTGGTGTAATGGTGATAACTGATGCCCCTGATTTGTTGTGCTAAGGGAGGATGTAACGGTGATAACTGATGCCCTTGGTTTGTTGCGCTATGGGTGGATGTAACGGTCATAACTGATGCCCCTGGTTTGTTGCGCTAAGGGTGGGTGTAATGGTGATAACTGATGCACTTGGTTTGTTGCGCAATGGGTGGATGTAACAGTGATAACTGATGCCCTTGGTTTGTTGTTCTATGGGTGGTTGTAATGGTGATGTAACGGTGATAAGTGATGCCCCTGGTTTGTTACGCTAAGGGTGGGTGTAATGGTAATAACTGATGCACTTGGTTTGTTGCGCAATGGGTGGATGTAACGGTGATAACTGATGCCCTTGGTTTGTTGTTCTATGGGTGGGTGTAATGGTGATAACTGATGCCCTTGGTTTTTTTTGCGCTATGGGTGGTTGTAATGGTGATAACTGATGTCCCTGGTTTGTTGTGCTATGTGTGGTTGTAATGGTGATAACTGATGCCCTTGGTTTGTTGTGCTATGGGTGGATGTAACGGTGATAACTGATGTCCCTGGTTTGTTGTGCTATGGGTGGTTGTAATGGTGATAACTGATGCCCTTGGTTTGTTGTTGTATGGGTAGATGTAACGGTGATAACTGATGCCCTTGGTTTGTTGTGCTATGGGTGGTTGTAATGGTGATAACTGATGCCCTTGGTTTGTTGTGCTATGGGTGGGTGTAATGGTGATAACTGATGCCCCTGTTGTGGTGCTATTGGTGGGTGTAAACGTGATAACTGATGCCCTTGGTTTGTTGCGCTATGGGTGGATGTTACAGTGATAACTGATGCCCCTGGTTTGTTGCGCTAAGGCTGGGTGTAACGGTGATAACTGATGCCCTTGGTTTGTTGTGCTATGGGTGGTTGTAACGGTGATAACTGATGCCCTTGGTTTGTTGTGCTATGGGTGGGTGTAATGGTGATAACTGATGCCCCTGGTTTGTTGTGCTATGGGTGGGAGTAATGGTGATAACTGACGCCCTTGGTTTGTTGTGCTGTGGGAGGGTGTAATGGTGATAACTGATGCCCCTGGTTTGTTGTGCTTTGGGAGGGTGTAATGGTGATAACTGATTCCCCTGGTTTGTTGTGCTATGCATGGATATAATGGTGATAACTGATGCCGCTGGTTTGTTGCGCTATGGGTGGGTGTAATGGTGATAACTGATGCCCCTGGTTTGTTGCGCTAAGGGAAGATGTAACGGTAATAACTGATGCCCCTGGTTTGTTGCGCTGTGGGTGGGTGTAATGGTGATAACTGATGCCCCTGATTTGTTGTGCTAAGGGAGGATGTAACGGTGATAACTGATGCCCTTGGTTTGTTGCGCTATGGGTGGATGTAACGATCATAACTGATGCCCCTAGTTTGTTGCGCTAAGGGTGGGTGTAATGGTGATAACTGATGCACTTGGTTTGTTGCGCAATGGGTGGATGTAACGGTGATAACTGATGCCCTTGGTTTGTTGTTCTATGGGTGGTTGTAATGGTGATAACTGATGCCCCTGGTTTGTTACGCTAAGGGTGGGTGTAATGGTAATAACTGATGCACTTGGTTTGTTGCGCAATGGGTGGATGTAACGGTGATAACTGATGCCCTTGGTTTGTTGTTCTATGGGTGGGTGTAATGGTGATAACTGATGCCCTTGGTTTGTTGTGCTATGGGTGGTTGTAATGGTGATAACTGATGTCCCTGGTTTGTTGTGCTATGTGTGGTTGTAATGGTGATAACTGATGCCCTTGGTTTGTTGTGCTATGGGTGGATGTAACGGTGATAACTGATGTCCCTGGTTTGTTGTGTTATGGGTGGTTGTAATGGTGATAACTGATGCCCTTGGTTTGTTGTGCTATGGGTGGATGTAAAGGGGATAACTGATGTCCCTGGTTTGTTGTGGTATGGGTGGTTGTAATGGTGATAACTGATGCCCTTGGTTTGTTGTTGTATGGGTAGATGTAACGGTGATAACTGATGCCCTTGGTTTGTTGTGCTATGGGTGGTTGTAATGGTGATAACTGATGCCCCTGGTTTGTTGTGCTATGGGTGGGTGTAAAAGTGATAACTGATGCCCTTGGTTTGTTGCGCTATGGGTGGATGTAACAGTGACAACTGATGCCCCTGGTTTGTAGCGCTAAGGCTGGGTGTAACGGTGATAACTGATGCCCTTGGTTTGTTGTGCTATGGGTGGTTGTAACGGTGATAACTGATGCCCTTGGTTTGTTGTGCTATGTGTGGCTGTAATGGTGATAACTGATGCCCTTGGTTTGTTGTTGTATGGGTAGATGTAACGGTGATAACTGATGCCCTTGGTTTGTTGTGCTATGGGTGGTTGTAACGGTGATAACTGATGCCCTTGGTTTGTTGTGCTATGGGTGGGTGTAATGGTGATAACTGATGCCCCTGGTTTGTTGTGCTATGGGTGGGTGTAAAGGTGATAACTGATGCCCTTGGTTTGTTGCGCTATGGGTGGATGTAACAGTGATAACTGATGCCCCTGGTTTGTTACGCTAAGGCTGGGTGTAACGGTGATAACTGATGCCCTTGGTTTGTTGCGCTATGGGTGGATGTAACAGTGATAACTGATGCCCCTGGTTTGTTGCGCTAAGGCTGGGTGTAACGGTGATAACTGTTGCCCTTGGTTTGTTGTGCTATGGGTGGTTGTAACGGTGATAACTGATGCCTTTGGTTTGTTGTGCTATGGGTGGTTGTAACGGTGATAACTGATGCCCTTGGTTTGTTGTGCTATGGGTGGGTGTAATGGTGATAACTGATGCCCCTGGTTTGTTGTGCTATGGGTGGGAGTAATGGTGATAACTGATGCCCTTGGTTTGTTGTGCAATGGGAGGATGTAATGGTGATAACTGATGCCCTTGGTTTGTTGTGTTATGGGTGGATGTAAGGCTGATAACTGATGCCCTTGGTTTGTTGTGTAATGGGTGGATGTAATGGTGATAACTGATGCCCTTGGTTTGTTGTGCTATGGGTGGGTGTAATGGTGATAACTGATGCCCCTGGTTTGTTGTGCTATGGGAGGGTGTAATGGTGATAACTGATTCCCCTGGTTTGTTGTGCTATGGGTGGGTGTAAAAGTGATAACTGATGCCCCTGGTTTGTTGTGCTAAGGGAGGATGTAACGGTGATAAGTGATGCCCCTGGTTTGTTGAGCTATGCATGGATATAATGGTGATAACTGATGCCGCTGGTTTGTTGCGCTATGGGTGGGTGTAATGGTGATAAGTGATGCCCCTGGTTTGTTGCGCTAAGGGAAGATGTAACGGTGATAACTGATGCCCCTGGTTTGTTGCGCTATGGGTTGGTGTAATGGTGATAACTGATGCCCCTGATTTGTTGTGCTAAGGGAGGATGTAACGGTGATAACTGATGCCCTTGGTTTGTTGCGCTATGGGTGGATGTAACGGTCATAACTGATGCCCCTGGTTTGTTGCGCTAAGGGTGGGTGTAATGGTGATAACTGATGCACTTGGTTTGTTGCGCAATGGGTGGATGTAACAGTGATAACTGATGCCCTTGGTTTGTTGTTCTATGGGTGGTTGTAATGGTGATAACTGATGCCCCTGGTTTGTTACGCTAAGGGTGGGTGTAATGGTAATAACTGATGCACTTGGTTTGTTGCGCAATGGGTGGATGTAACGGTGATAACTGATGCCCTTGGTTTGTTGTTCTATGGGTGGGTGTAATGGTGATAACTGATGCCCTTGGTTTGTTGTGCTATGGGTGGTTGTAATGGTGATAACTGATGTCCCTGGTTTGTTGTGCTATGTGTGGTTGTAATGGTGATAACTGATGCCCTTGGTTTGTTGTGCTATGGGTGGATGTAACGGTGATAACTGATGTCCCTGGTTTGTTGTGCTATGGGTGGTTGTAATGGTGATAACTGATGCCCTTGGTTTGTTGTTGTATGGGTAGATGTAACGGTGAAAACTGATGCCCTTGGTTTGTTGTGCTATGGGTGGTTGTAATGGTGATAACTGATGCCCTTGGTTTGTTGTGCTATGGGTGGGTGTAATGGTGATAACTGATGCCCCTGTTGTGGTGCTATTGGTGGGTGTAAACGTGATAACTGATGCCCTTGGTTTGTTGCGCTATGGGTGGATGTTACAGTGATAACTGATGCCCCTGGTTTGTTGCGCTAAGGCTGGGTGTAACGGTGATAACTGATGCCCTTGGTTTGTTGTGCTATGGGTGGTTGTAACGGTGATAACTGATGCCCTTGGTTTGTTGTGCTATGGGTGGGTGTAATGGTGATAACTGATGCCCCTGGTTTGTTGTGCTATGGGTGGGAGTAATGGTGATAACTGACGCCCTTGGTTTGTTGTGCTGTGGGAGGGTGTAATGGTGATAACTGATGCCCCTGGTTTGTTGTGCTTTGGGAGGGTGTAATGGTGATAACTGATTCCCCTGGTTTGTTGTGCTATGCATGGATATAATGGTGATAACTGATGCCGCTGGTTTGTTGCGCTATGGGTGGGTGTAATGGTGATAACTGATGCCCCTGGTTTGTTGCGCTAAGGGAAGATGTAACGGTAATAACTGATGCCCCTGGTTTGTTGCGCTGTGGGTGGGTGTAATGGTGATAACTGATGCCCCTGATTTGTTGTGCTAAGGGAGGATGTAACGGTGATAACTGATGCCCTTGGTTTGTTGCGCTATGGGTGGATGTAACGATCATAACTGATGCCCCTAGTTTGTTGCGCTAAGGGTGGGTGTAATGGTGATAACTGATGCACTTGGTTTGTTGCGCAATGGGTGGATGTAACGGTGATAACTGATGCCCTTGGTTTGTTGTTCTATGGGTGGTTGTAATGGTGATAACTGATGCCCCTGGTTTGTTACGCTAAGGGTGGGTGTAATGGTAATAACTGATGCACTTGGTTTGTTGCGCAATGGGTGGATGTAACGGTGATAACTGATGCCCTTGGTTTGTTGTTCTATGGGTGGGTGTAATGGTGATAACTGATGCCCTTGGTTTGTTGTGCTATGGGTGGTTGTAATGGTGATAACTGATGTCCCTGGTTTGTTGTGCTATGTGTGGTTGTAATGGTGATAACTGATGCCCTTGGTTTGTTGTGCTATGGGTGGATGTAACGGTGATAACTGATGTCCCTGGTTTGTTGTGTTATGGGTGGTTGTAATGGTGATAACTGATGCCCTTGGTTTGTTGTGCTATGGGTGGATGTAAAGGGGATAACTGATGTCCCTGGTTTGTTGTGGTATGGGTGGTTGTAATGGTGATAACTGATGCCCTTGGTTTGTTGTTGTATGGGTAGATGTAACGGTGATAACTGATGCCCTTGGTTTGTTGTGCTATGGGTGGTTGTAATGGTGATAACTGATGCCCCTGGTTTGTTGTGCTATGGGTGGGTGTAAAAGTGATAACTGATGCCCTTGGTTTGTTGCGCTATGGGTGGATGTAACAGTGACAACTGATGCCCCTGGTTTGTAGCGCTAAGGCTGGGTGTAACGGTGATAACTGATGCCCTTGGTTTGTTGTGCTATGGGTGGTTGTAACGGTGATAACTGATGCCCTTGGTTTGTTGTGCTATGTGTGGCTGTAATGGTGATAACTGATGCCCTTGGTTTGTTGTTGTATGGGTAGATGTAACGGTGATAACTGATGCCCTTGGTTTGTTGTGCTATGGGTGGTTGTAACGGTGATAACTGATGCCCTTGGTTTGTTGTGCTATGGGTGGGTGTAATGGTGATAACTGATGCCCCTGGTTTGTTGTGCTATGGGTGGGTGTAAAGGTGATAACTGATGCCCTTGGTTTGTTGCGCTATGGGTGGATGTAACAGTGATAACTGATGCCCCTGGTTTGTTACGCTAAGGCTGGGTGTAACGGTGATAACTGATGCCCTTGGTTTGTTGCGCTATGGGTGGATGTAACAGTGATAACTGATGCCCCTGGTTTGTTGCGCTAAGGCTGGGTGTAACGGTGATAACTGTTGCCCTTGGTTTGTTGTGCTATGGGTGGTTGTAACGGTGATAACTGATGCCTTTGGTTTGTTGTGCTATGGGTGGTTGTAACGGTGATAACTGATGCCCTTGGTTTGTTGTGCTATGGGTGGGTGTAATGGTGATAACTGATGCCCCTGGTTTGTTGTGCTATGGGTGGGAGTAATGGTGATAACTGATGCCCTTGGTTTGTTGTGCAATGGGAGGGTGTAATGGTGATAACTGATGCCCTTGGTTTGTTGTGTTATGGGTGGATGTAAGGCTGATAACTGATGCCCTTGGTTTGTTGTGTAATGGGTGGATGTAATGGTGATAACTGATGCCCTTGGTTTGTTGTGCTATGGGTGGGTGTAATGGTGATAACTGATGCCCCTGGTTTGTTGTGCTATGGGAGGGTGTAATGGTGATAACTGATTCCCCTGGTTTGTTGTGCTATGGGTGGGTGTAAAAGTGATAACTGATGCCCCTGGTTTGTTGTGCTAAGGGAGGATGTAACGGTGATAAGTGATGCCCCTGGTTTGTTGTGCTATGCATGGATATAATGGTGATAACTGATGCCGCTGGTTTGTTGCGCTATGGGTGGGTGTAATGGTGATAAGTGATGCCCCTGGTTTGTTGCGCTAAGGGAAGATGTAACGGTGATAACTGATGCCCCTGGTTTGTTGCGCTATGGGTTGGTGTAATGGTGATAACTGATGCCCCTGATTTGTTGTGCTAAGGGAGGATGTAACGGTGATAACTGATGCCCTTGGTTTGTTGCGCTATGGGTGGATGTAACGGTCATAACTGATGCCCCTGGTTTGTTGCGCTAAGGGTGGGTGTAATGGTGATAACTGATGCACTTGGTTTGTTGCGCAATGGGTGGATGTAACAGTGATAACTGATGCCCTTGGTTTGTTGTTCTATGGGTGGTTGTAATGGTGATAACTGATGCCCCTGGTTTGTTACGCTAAGGGTGGGTGTAATGGTAATAACTGATGCACTTGGTTTGTTGCGCAATGGGTGGATGTAACGGTGATAACTGATGCCCTTGGTTTGTTGTTCTATGGGTGGGTGTAATGGTGATAACTGATGCCCTTGGTTTGTTGTGCTATGGGTGGTTGTAATGGTGATAACTGATGTCCCTGGTTTGTTGTGCTATGTGTGGTTGTAATGGTGATAACTGATGCCCTTGGTTTGTTGTGCTATGGGTGGATGTAACGGTGATAACTGATGTCCCTGGTTTGTTGTGCTATGGGTGGTTGTAATGGTGATAACTGATGCCCTTGGTTTGTTGTTGTATGGGTAGATGTAACGGTGATAACTGATGCCCTTGGTTTGTTGTGCTATGGGTGGTTGTAATGGTGATAACTGATGCCCTTGGTTTGTTGTGCTATGGGTGGGTGTAATGGTGATAACTGATGCCCCTGTTGTGGTGCTATTGGTGGGTGTAAACGTGATAACTGATGCCCTTGGTTTGTTGCGCTATGGGTGGATGTTACAGTGATAACTGATGCCCCTGGTTTGTTGCGCTAAGGCTGGGTGTAACGGTGATAACTGATGCCCTTGGTTTGTTGTGCTATGGGTGGTTGTAACGGTGATAACTGATGCCCTTGGTTTGTTGTGCTATGGGTGGGTGTAATGGTGATAACTGATGCCCCTGGTTTGTTGTGCTATGGGTGGGAGTAATGGTGATAACTGACGCCCTTGGTTTGTTGTGCTGTGGGAGGGTGTAATGGTGATAACTGATGCCCCTGGTTTGTTGTGCTTTGGGAGGGTGTAATGGTGATAACTGATTCCCCTGGTTTGTTGTGCTATGCATGGATATAATGGTGATAACTGATGCCGCTGGTTTGTTGCGCTATGGGTGGGTGTAATGGTGATAACTGATGCCCCTGGTTTGTTGCGCTAAGGGAAGATGTAACGGTAATAACTGATGCCCCTGGTTTGTTGCGCTGTGGGTGGGTGTAATGGTGATAACTGATGCCCCTGATTTGTTGTGCTAAGGGAGGATGTAACGATCATAACTGATGCCCCTAGTTTGTTGCGCTAAGGGTGGGTGTAATGGTGATAACTGATGCACTTGGTTTGTTGCGCAATGGGTGGATGTAACGGTGATAACTGATGCCCTTGGTTTGTTGTTCTATGGGTGGTTGTAATGGTGATAACTGATTCCCCTGGTTTGTTGTGCTATGGGAGGGTATAATGGTGATAACTGATGCCCTTGGTTTGTTGTGCTATGGGTGGGTGTAATGGTGATAACTGATGCCCTTGGGTTGTTGTGCTATCGGTGGGTGTAATGGTGATAACTGATGCCCCTGGTTTCTTGTGCTATGGGTGGGTGTAATGGTGATAACTGATGCCCTTGGTTTGCTGTGCTATGGGTGGTTGTAATGGTGATTACTGATGCCCTTGATTTGTTGCGCAATGGGTGGATATAACAGTGATAACTGATGCCCTTGGTTTGTTGTTAATGGTGATAACTGATGCCCTTGGTTTGTTGTTCTATGGATGGATGTAATGGTGATAAAGGATGCCCTTGGTTTGTTGTTCTATGGGTGGATGTAACGGTGATAACTGATGCCCTTGGTTTGTTGTTAATGGTGATAACTGATGCCCTCAGTTTGTTGTTCTATGGGTGGATGTAAAGGTGATAACTGATGCCCTTGGTTTGTTGTGCTATGGGTGGGTGTAATGGTGATAACTGATGCCCTTGGTTTGTTGTTCTATGGATGGATGTATTGGTGATAAAGGATGCCCTTTGTTTGTTGTTCTATGGGTGGTTGTAGTGGTGATAACTGATGCACTTGGTTTATTTTGCTACAGGTAGGTGTAACGGTGATAACTGATGCCCTTTGTTTGTTGTGCTATGGGTGGTTGTAGTGGTAATAACTGATGCACTTGGTTTATTTTGCTACAGGTAGGTGTAACGGTGATAACTGATGCCCTTTGTTTGTTGTGCTATGGGTGGCTGTAATGGTGATAACTGATGCCCTTGGTTTGTTGTGCTATGGGAGGATGTAATGGTGATAACTGATGCCATTGGTTTGTTGTGCTATGAGTGGATGTAATGGTGATAACTGATGTCCCTGGTTTGTTGTGCTATGGGTGGTTGTAATGGTGATAACTGATGCCCTTGGTTTGTTGTGCTATGGGTGGATGTAACGGTGATAACTGATGTCTCTGGTTTGTTGTGCTATGGGTGGTTGTAATGGTGATAACTGATGCCCTTGGTTTGTTGTTGTATGGGTAGATGTAACGGTGATAACTGATGCCCTTGGTTTGTTGAGCTATGGGTGGTTGTAATGGTAATAACTGATGCCCTTGGTTTGTTGTGCTATGGGTGGGTGTAATGGTGATAACTGATGCCCCTGGTTTGTTGTGCTATGGGTGGGTGTAAAGGTGATAACTGATGCCCTTGGTTTGTTGCGCTATGGGTGGATGTAACAGTGATAACTGATGCCCCTGGTTTGTTGCGCTAAGGCTGGGTGTAACGGTGATAACTGATGCCCTTGGTTTGTTGTGCTATGGGTGGTTGTAACGGTTATAACTGATGCCCTTAGTTTGTTGTGCTATGGGTGGGTGTAATGGTGATAACTGATGCCCCTGGTTTGTTGTGCTATGGGTGGGAGTAATGGTGATAACTGATGCCCTTGGTTTGTTGTGCTATGGGAGGGTGTAATGGTGATAACTGATGCCCTTGGTTTGTTGTGTTATGGGTGGATGTAAGGCTAATAACTGATGCCCTTGGTTTGTTGTGTAATGGGTGGATGTAATGGTGATAACTGATGCCCTTGGTTTGTTGTGCTATGGGTGGGTGTAATGGTGATAAGTGATGCCCCTGGTTTGTTGTGCTATGGGAGGGTGTAATGGTGATAACTGATTCCCCTGGTTTGTTGTGCTATGCATGGATATAATGGTGATTACTGATGCCGCTGGTTTGTTGCGCTATGGGTGGGTGTAATGGTGATAACTGATGCCCCTGGTTTGTTGCGCTAAGGGAAGATGTAACGGTGATAACTGTTGCCCCTGGTCTGTTGCGCTATGGGTGGGTGTAATGGTGATAACTGATGCCCCTGATTTGTTGTGCTAAGGGAGGATGTAACGGTGATAACTGATGCCCTTGGTTTGTTGCGCTATGGGTGGATGTAACGATCATAACTGATGCCCCTGGTTTGTTGCGCTAAGGGTGGGTGTAATGGTGATAACTGATGCACTTGGTTTGTTGCGCAATGGGTGGATGTAACGGTGATAACTGATGCCCTTGGTTTGTTGTTCTATGGGTGGGTGTAATGGTGATAACTGATGCCCTTGGTTTGTTGTGCTATGGGTGGTTGTAATGGTGATAACTGATGCCCTTGGTTTGTTGTGCTATGGGTGGGTGTAATGGTGATAACTGATGCCCTGGGTTTGTTGTGCTATGGGTGGGTGTAATGGTAATAACTGATGCCCTTGGGTTGTTGTGCTATCGGTGGGTGTAATGGTGATAACTGATGCCCCTGGTTTCTTGTGCTATGGGTGGGTGTAATGGTGATAACTGATGCCCTTGGTTTGCTGTGCTATGGGTGGTTGTAATGGTGATTACTGATGCCCTTGATTTGTTGCGCAATGGGTGGATGTAACAGTGATAACTGATGCCCTTGGTTTGTTGTTAATGGTTATAACTGATGCCCTTGGTTTGTTGTTCTATGGATGGATGTAATGGTGATAACTGATGCCCTTGGTTTGTTGTTAATGGTGATAACAGATGCCCTCGGTTTGTTGTTCTATGGGTGGATATAAAGGTGATAACTGATGCCCTTGGTTTGTTGTGCTATGGGTGTGTATAATGGTGATAACTGATGCCCTTGGTTTGTTGTGCTATGGGTGGATGTAACAGTGATAACTGATGTCCCTGGTTTGTTGTGCTATGGGTGGTTGTAATGGTGATAACTGATGCCCTTGGTTTGTTGTGCTATGGGTGGATGTAACGGTGATAACTGATGTCCCTGGTTTGTTGTGCTATGGGTGGTTGTAATGGTGATAACTGATGCCCTTGGTTTGTTGTGCTATGGGTGGGTGTAATGGTGATAACTGATGCCCCTGGTTTGTTGTGCTATGGGTGGGTGTAAAGGTGATAACTGATGCCCTTGGTTTGTTGCGCTATGGGTGGATGTAACAGTGATAACTGATGCCCCTGGTTTGTTGCGCTAAGGCTGGGTGTAACGGTGATAACTGATGCCCTTGGTTTGTTGTGCTATGGGTGGTTGTAACGGTGATAACTGATGCCCTTGGTTTGTTGTGCTATGGGTGGTTGTAACGGTGATAACTGATGCCCTTGGTTTGTTGTGCTATGGGTGGGTGTAATGGTGATAACTGATGCCCCTGGTTTGTTGTGCTATGGGTGTGGAGTAATGGTGATAACTGATGCCCTGTTGTGCTATGGGAGGGTGTAATGGTGATAACTGATGCCCTTGGTTTGTTGTGTTATGGGTGGATGTAAGGCTGATAACTGATGCCCTTGGTTTGTTGTGTAATGGGTGGATGTAATGGTGATAACTGATGCCCTTGGTTTGTTGTGCTATGGGTGGGTGTAATGGTGATAACTGATGCCCCTGGTTTGTTGTGCTATGGGAGGGTGTAATGGTGATAACTGATTCCCCTGGTTTGTTGTGCTATGCATGGATATAATGGTGATAACTGATGCCGCTGGTTTGTTGCGCTATGGGTGGGTGTAATGGTGATAACTGATGCCCCTGGTTTGTTGCGCTAAGGGAAGATGTAACGGTGATAACTGATGCCCCTGGTTTGTTGCGCTATGGGTGGGTGTAATGGTGATAACTGATGCCCCTGATTTGTTGTGCTAAGGGAGGATGTAACGGTGATAACTGATGCCCTTGGTTTGTTGCGCTATGGGTGGATGTAACGATCATAACTGATGCCCCAGGTTTGTTGCGCTAAGGGTGGGTGTAATGGTGATAACTGATGCACTTGGTTTGTTGCGCAATGGGTGGATGTAACGGTGATAACTGATGCCCTTGGTTTGTTGTTCTATGGGTGGTTGTAATGGTAATAACTGATGCCCCTGGTTTGTTGCGCTAATGGGTTGTGTAATGATAACTGATGCCCTTGGTTTGTTGTTAATGGTGATAACTGATGCCCTTGGTTTGTTGTTCTATGGGTGGGTGTAATGGTGATAACTGATGCCCTTGGTTTGTTGTGCTATGGGTGGTTGTAATGGTGATAACTGATGCCCTTGGTTTGTTGTGCTATGGGTGGGTGTAATGGTGATAACTGATGCCCTTGGTTTGTTGTGCTATCGGTGGGTGTAATGGTGATAACTGATGCCCCTGGTTTCTTGTGCTATGGGTGGGTGTAATGGTGATAACTGATGCCCTTGGTTTGCTGTGCTATGGGTGGTTGTAATGGTGATTACTGATGCCCTTGATTTGTTGCGCAATGGGTGGATGTAACAGTGATAACTGATGCCCTTGGTTTGTTGTTAATGGTGATAACTGATGCCCTTGGTTTGTTGTTCTATGGATGGATGTAATGGTGATAACTGATGCCCTTGGTTTGTTGTTAATGGTGATAACTGATGCCCTCGGTTTGTTGTTCTATGGGTGGATATAAAGGTGATAACTGATGCCCTTGGTTTGTTGTGCTATGAGTGGGTATAATGGTGATAACTGATGCCCTTGGTTTGTTGTTCTATGGATGGATGTAATGGTGATAAAGGATGCCCTTGGTTTGTTGTTCTATGGGTGGTTGTAACGGTGATAACTGATGCCTTTGGTTTGTTGTGCTATGGGTGGTTGTAGTGGTGATAACTGATGCACTTGGTTTATTTTGCTACTCGTAGGTGTAACGGTGATAACTGATGCCCTTGGTTTGTTGTGCTATGGGTGGATGTAATGGTGATAACTGATGCCCTTGGTTTGTTGTGCTATGGGTGGATGTAACGGTGACAACTGATTTCCCTGGTTTGTTGTGCTATGGGTGGTTGTAATGGTGATAACTGATGCCCTTGGTTTGTTGTTGTATGGGTGGATGTAACGGCGATAACTGATGCCCTTGGTTTGTTGCGCTATGGGTAGATGTAACGATCATAACTGATGCCCCTGGTTTGTTGCGCTAAGGGTGGGTGTAATGGTGATAACTGATGCACTTGGTTTGTTGCGCAATGGGTGGATGTAACGGTGATAACTGATGCCCTTGGTTTGTTGTTGTATGGGTAGATGTAACGGTGATAACTGATGCCCCTGGTTTGTTGTGCTATGGGTGGGAGTAATGGTGTTAACTGATGCCCTTGGTTTGTTGTGCTATGGGAGGGTGTAATGGTGATAACTGATGCCCTTGGTTTGTTGTGTTATGGGTGGATGTAAGGCTGATAACTGATGCCCTTTGTTTGTTGTGTAATGGGTGGATGTAATTGTGATAACTGATGCCCTTGGTTTGTTGTGCTATGGGTGGGTGTAATGGTGATAACTGATGCCCCTGGTTTGTTGTGCTATGGGTGGGAGTAATGGTGATAACTGATGCCCTTGGTTTGTTTTGCTATGGGTGGGTGTAATGGTGATAACTGATGCCCTTGGTTTGTTATGTTATGGGTGGATGTAAGGCTGATAACTGATGCCCTTGGTTTGTTGTGCTATGGGTGGATGTAATGGTGATAACTGATGCCCTTGGTTTGTTGTGCTATGGGTGGGTGTAATGGTGATAACTGATGCCCCTGGTTTGTTGTGATATGGGAGGGTGTAATGGTGATAACTGATTCCCCTGGTTTGTTTTGCTATGGGTGGTTGTAAAAGTGATAACTGATGCCCCTGGTTTGTTATGCTATGCATGGATGTAATGGTGATAACTGATACCGCAGGTTTGTTACGCTATGGGTGGGTGTAATGGTGATAACTGATGCCCCTGGTTTGTTGCGCTAAGGGAAGATGTAACGGTGATAACTGATGCCCCTGGTTTGTTGCGCTAAGGGTGGGTGTAATGGTGATAACTGATGCACTTGGATTGTTGCGCAATGGGTGGATGTAACGATGATAACTGATGCCGTTGGTTTGTTGTTCTATGGGTGGGTGTAATGGTGATAACTGATGCCCTTGGTTTGTTGTGCTATAGGTGGATGTAATGGTGATACCTGATGCCCTTGGATTGTTGTGCTATCGGTGGGTGTAACGGTGATAACTGATGCCCCTGGTTTGTTGCGCTAAGGGTTGGTGTAATGGTAATAACTGATGCTCTTGGTTTGTTGCGCAATGGGTGGATGTAACGGTGATAACTGATGCCCTTGGTTTGTTGTTCTATGGGTGGGTGTAATGGTGATAATTGATGCCCTTGGTTTGTTGTGCTATGGGTTGTTGTAATGGTGATAACTGATGCCCTTGGTTTGTTGTGCTATGGGTGGGTGTAATGGTAATAACTGATGCCCTTGGTTTGTTGTGCTATGGGTGGGTGTAATGGTGATAACTGATGCCCTTGGGTTGTTGTGCTATCGGTGGGTGTAATGGTGATAACTGATGCCCCTGGTTTCTTGTGCTATGGGTGGGTGTAATGGTGATAACTGATGCCCTTGGTTTGCTGTGCTATGGGTGGTTGTAATGGTGATTACTGATGCCCTTGATTTGTTGCGCAATGGGTGGATGTAACAGTGATAACTGATGCCCTTGGTTTGTTGTTAATGGTGATAACTGATGCCCTTGGTTTGTTGTTCTATGGATGGATGTAATGGTGATAACTGATGCCCTTGGTTTGTTGTTAATGGTGATAACTGATGCCCTCGGTTTGTTTTTCTATGGGTGGATATAAAGGTGATAACTGATGCCCTTGGTTTGTTGTGCTATGAGTGGGTATAATGGTGATAACTGATGCCCTTGGTTTGTTCTTCTATGGATGGATGTAATGGTGATAAAGGATGCCCTTGGTTTGTTGTTCTATGGGTGGTTGTAACGGTGATAACTGATGCCCTTGGTTTGTTGTGCTATGGGTGGTTGTAGTGGTGATAACTGATGCACTTGGTTTATTTTGCTACTCGTAGGTGTAACGGTGATAACTGATGCCCTTGGTTTGTTGTGCTATGGGTGGTTGTAATGGTGATAACTGATGCCCTTGGTTTGTTGTTGTATGGGTGGATGTAACGGTGATAACTGATGCCCTTGGTTTGTTGTTGTATGGGTAGATGTAACGGTGATAACTGATGCCCCTGGTTTATTGTGCTATGGGTGGGAGTAATCTTGATAACTGATGCCCTTGGTTTGTTGTGCTATGGGAGGGTGTAATGGTGATAACTGATGCCCTTGGTTTGTTGTGTTATGGGTGGATGTAAGGCTGATAACTGATGCCCTTTGTTTGTTGTGTAATGGGTGGATGTAATTGTGATAACTGATGCCCTTGGTTTGTTGTGCTATGGGTGGGTGTAATGGTGATAACTGATGCCCCTGGTTTGTTGTTCTATGGGTGGGAGTAATGGTGATAACTGATGCCCTTGGTTTGTTTTGCTATGGGTGGGTGTAATGGTGATAACTGATGCCCTTGGTTTGTTATGTTATGGGTGGATGTAAGGCTGATAACTGATGCCCTTGGTTTGTTGTGCTATGGGTGGATGTAATGGTGATAACTGATGCCCTTGGTTTGTTGTGCTATGGGAGGGTGTAATGGTGATAACTGATGCCCCTGGTTTGTTGTGCTATGGGAGGGTGTAATGGTGATAACTGATTCCCCTGGTTTGTTGTGCTATGGGTGGTTGTAAAAGTGATAACTGATGCCCCTGGTTTGTTATGCTATGCATGGATGTAATGGTGATAACTGATGCCGCAGGTTTGTTACGCTATGGGTGGGTGTAATGGTGATAACTGATGCCCCTGGTTTGTTGCGCTAAGGGAAGATGTAACGGTGATAACTGATGTCCCTGGTTTGTTGTGCTATGGGTGGTTGTAATGGTGATAACTGATGCCCTTGGTTTGTTGTGCTATGGGTGGATGTAACGGTGATAGCTGATGTCCCTGGTTTGTTGTGCTATGGGTGGTTGTAATGGTGATAACTGATGCCCTTGGTTTGTTGTTGTATGTGTAGATGTAACGGTGATAACTGATGCCCTTGGTTTGTTGTGCTATGGGTGGTTGTAATGGTGATAACTGATGCCCTTGGTTTGTTGTGCTATGGGTGGGTGTAATGGTGATAACTGATGCCCCTGGTTTGTTGTGCTATGGGTGGGTGTAAAGGTGATAACTGATGCCCTTGGTTTGTTGCGCTATGGGTGGATGTAACAGTGATAACTGATGCCCCTGGTTTGTTGCGCTAAGGCTGGGTGTAACGGTGATAACTGATGCCCTTGGTTTGTTGCGCTATGGGTGGATGTAACAGTGATAACTGATGCCCCTGGTTTGTTGCGCTAAGGCTGGGTGTAACGGTGATAACTGTTGCCCTTGGTTTGCTGTGCTATGGATGGTTGTAACGGTGATAACTGATGCCTTTGGTTTGTTGTGCTATGGGTGGTTGTAACGGTGATAACTGATGCCCCTGGTTTGTTGTGCTATGGGTGGGAGTAATGGTGATAACTGATGCCCTTGGTTTGTTGTGCTATGGGAGGGTGTAATGGTGATAACTGATGCCCTTGGTTTGTTGTGTTATGGGTGGATGTAAGGCTGATAACTGATGCCCTTGGTTTGTTGTGTAATGGGTGGATGTAATGGTGATAACTGATGCCCTTGGTTTGTTGTGCTATGGGTGGGTGTAATGGTGATAACTGATGCCCCTGGTTTGTTGTGCTATGGGTGGTTGTAATGGTGATAACTGATGCCCTTGTTTGTTGCGCAATGGGTGGATGTAACGGTGATAAACTGATGCCCCTGATTTGTTGTGCTAAGGGAGGATGTAACGGTGATAACTGATGCCCTTTGTTTGTTGCGCTATGGGTGGATGTAATGGTGATAACTGATGCCCTTGGTTTGTTGTGCTATGGGTGGGTGTAATGGTGATAACTGATGCCCTTGA
Organism: Paraescarpia echinospica; assembly: GCA_020002185.1. Taxonomy (NCBI): domain Eukaryota; kingdom Metazoa; phylum Annelida; class Polychaeta; order Sabellida; family Siboglinidae; genus Paraescarpia; species Paraescarpia echinospica. The sequence goes on along the minus strand of JAHLWY010001137.1, from coordinate 2,309 downwards.
GTTGTTGTGCTATCGGTGGGTGTAATGGTGATAACTGATGCCCCTGGTTTCTTGTGCTATGGGTGGGTGTAATGGTGATAACTGATGCCCTTGGTTTGCTGTGCTATGGGTGGTTGTAATGGTGATTACTGATGCCCTTGATTTGTTGCGCAATGGGTGGATATAACAGTGATAACTGATGCCCTTGGTTTGTTGTTAATGGTGATAACTGATGCCCTTGGTTTGTTGTTCTATGGATGGATGTAATGGTGATAAAGGATGCCCTTGGTTTGTTGTTCTATGGGTGGATGTAACGGTGATAACTGATGCCCTTGGTTTGTTGTTAATGGTGATAATTGATGCCCTCAGTTTGTTGTTCTATGGGTGGATGTAAAGGTGATAACTGATGCCCTTGGTTTGTTGTGCTATGGGTGGGTGTAATGGTGATAACAGATGCCCTTGGTTTGTTGTTCTATGGATGGATGTAATGGTGATAAAGGATGCCCTTTGTTTGTTGTTCTATGGGTGGTTGTAGTGGTGATAACTGATGCACTTGGTTTATTTTGCTACAGGTAGGTGTAACGGTGATAACTGATGCCCTTTGTTTGTTGTGCTATGGGTGGTTGTAGTGGTGATAACTGATGCACTTGGTTTATTTTGCTACAGGTAGGTGTAACGGTGATAACTGATGCCCTTTGTTTGTTGTGCTATGTGTGGCTGTAATGGTGATAACTGATGCCCTTGGTTTGTTGTGCTATGGGAGGATGTAATGGTGATAACTGATGCCATTGGTTTGTTGTGCTATGAGTGGATGTAACGGTGATAACTGATGTCCCTGGTTTGTTGTGCTATGGGTGGTTGTAATGGTGATAACTGATGCCCTTGGTTTGTTGTGCTATGGGTGGATGTAACGGTGATAACTGATGTCCCTGGTTTGTTGTGCTATGGGAGGTTGTAATGTTGATAACTGATGCCCTTAGTTTGTTGTTGTATGGGTAGATGTAACGGTGATAACTGATGCCCTTGGTTTGTTGTGCTATGGGTGGTTGTAATGGTGATAACTGATGCCCTTGGTTTGTTGTGCTATGGGTGGGTGTAATGGTGATAACTGATGCCCCTGGTTTGTTGTACTATGGGTGGGTGTAAAGGTGATAACTCATGCCCTTGGTTTGTTGCGCTATGGGTGGATGTAACAGTGATAACTGATGCCCCTGGTTTGTTGCGCTAAGGCTGGGTGTAACGGTGATAACTGATGCCCTTGGTTTGTTGTGCTATGGGTGGTTGTAACGGTGATAACTGATGCCCTTGGTTTGTTGTGCTATGGGTGGTTGTAACGGTGATAACTGATGCCCTTGGTTTGTTGTGCTATGGGTGGGTGTAACGGTGATAACTGATGCCCCTGGTTTGTTGTGCTATGGGTGGGAGTAATGGTGATAACTGATGCCCTTGGTTTGTTGTGCTATGGGAGTGTGTAATGGTGATAACTGATGCCCTAGGTTTTTTGTGTTATGGGTGGATGTAAGGCTGATAATTGATGCCCTTGGTTTGTTGTGTAATGGGTGGATGTAATGGTGATTACTGATGCCCTTGATTTGTTGCGAATTGGGTGGATGTAACAGTGATAACAGATGCCCTTGGTTTGTTGTTAATGGTGATAACTGATGCCCTCGGTTTGTTGTTCTATGGGTGGATATAAAGGTGATAACTGATGCCCTTGGTTTGTTATGCTATGAGTGGGTATAATGGTGATAACTGATGCCCTTGGTTTGTTGTTCTATGGATGGATGTAATGGTGATAAAGGATGCCCTTGGTTTGTTGTTCTATGGGTGGTTGTAACGGTGATAACTGATGCCCTTGGTTTGTTGTGCTATGGGTGGTTGTAGTGGTGATAACTGATGCACTTGGTTTATTTTGCTACAGGTAGGTGTAACGGTGATAACTGATGCCCTTGGTTTGTTGTGCTATGGGTGGATGTAATGGTGATAACTGATGCCGCTGGTTTGTTACGCTATGGGTGGGTGTAATGGTGATAACTGATGCCCCTGGTTTGTTGCGCTAAGGGAAGATGTAACGGTGATAACTGATGCCCCTGGTTTGTTGCGCTAAGGGTGGGTGTAATGGTGATAACTGATGCACTTGGATTGTTGCGCAATGGGTGGATGTAACGATGATAACTGATGCCCTTGGTTTGTTGTTCTATGGGTGGGTGTAATGGTGATAACTGATGCCCTTGGTTTGTTGTGCTATAGGTGGATGTAATGGTGATACCTGATGCCCTTGGATTGTTGTGCTATCGGTTGGTGTAATGGTGATAACTGATGCCCCTGGT
>JAHLWY010001136.1:0-27528 GCA_020002185.1 Paraescarpia echinospica | reverse complement strand
TACAGTCACACCAAACATACCACAATAAAGGATAAATAAATAAACTAAAATTAAAATAAGTCTAACATTGTTTAAATATATTCACTAGGATTGATATGTTAAGCAAAACCTATCCAAAAAAAAATATATAAAACACATCTGACACAATTAACATTCATTGTCTTAATATATCACTAAAGCCTATATTTAATACCCGAAAAAGCACCCACAGCATGGGGAAAGAAACTGTATCGGAAGTGATTTGTCTTTGAACGGATATTTTTGAATCGTCTGCCTGAAGTGAGTTTTTCGAATAGATGGTGGGCGGAGTATGATGGATCCGGGACATAGTGTGAGCTCTCTTCCTGCTTCCTGATTATTTCAATGTATATATATATATATATGATAGAGGGGCACCTTCACTGCCGACGATATTCGATGCTGTTTTTACCACTTTGTCTATCCTGATCTTTCGACGGTGTCTGTTCGTAGATTACAGTAAACAAAGGTAAACGTAAGTTCTGATATAGCGCAGTATCCTGTCCTCGGGACTGCTCAAAGCGTCGTTACATTTTTACACTTCGATCGAACATCATCTCGACTTCTCTGGGAAGCATCCAGCCACGCTGTAATCAATGCAGGGAAACTATTCCTACACAGATATCCACCAATGTCTATAGCCAATTTCTCGTTCATACAGCTGAGTGAACTGCAGCAACGTAGAATGAAAGAAAGTGCCTAAGGTTCGACCCAACAGCACGGGACCCGAAACAGGGTTCTATCGGTCGAGAGTCTGAAGCTCTAGCCACTGCACCACTGCGCTCCGTGTACATGTTTGTTTGTGTGTGCGTGTGCGTGTGCATGCCGGTGCGTGTGTGTGATGTGCGTGCGTTAGGGTTAATCTGCTGATGTACGCTGATGGTCTACTTCTCATTGTTCCTTCCACCAAGCGACAGCACATTTTACTCAACATATGTTAGCCCAGCGGATGTTCAATATAATACAGGTAAATCCCTGGTCATTTAGCGTAGAAACTCAAATCTTGCCAGGGAAACAGAAAGTGGGAAGTCACACTTCGTCACATCTTAGGAACAACTTAGATGTGTAAAAAGTGTCAACTTTATGACAAATGTTGCTGAAAGGCCATGTCTTGGGATAAAGTGTACCGTGTTCCTTGCAAACAAAGGATTCATGCAATTTCACGTGATGATGTTTAGAATACGTTCATATACTGTATATGAGTGTAAGCCATAAAAAGACCTATCAATTCGTAGTCTTGAAGAAGCAGCAGATCGAGTGACTGCGATATTATAATTTTGCGTCCAGCGTGACGTCAGTAGTGGCACACAGTCACCAAATTGGACCAGGTGCGGCACGATTCCAGTGGACTGTGTATGATTGACCGCTGAATGGTGTGCTGCTTAGAAACAAGTATAAATAATCACGTCGCCTGACTGAGGAAAATTGGAAGGTTATCGCGCGGTTAACAATACAAATTATTAACATAAAAATTAAATACTATATATAGTCTTCCACGATTCCAACCAGCTATTTTACTCTGTTAGGACTGTGCGTGTGTGTGTGCGTGTGTGTGTGCGTGCGTGCGTGTGTGTGTGTGTGTGGTGTGTGTGTGTGTATGCGTGTGTGTTCAAAAATGATATGCAACAAATGTATCTTTGGCTGATTTCGTTTTATTATCACCGACTTATTGACAATGTTCAACGCCACACAATGTTTCAAATACAGGACACAGTGAAAGTAGCCATAGTGTGTAATATGTTACTAACAGGAGACAGCTTTGTTGCGAAGCGTGGACTAGTTACGGTTAAATTATTGTTTTAGTTCGTCTCATTAATAGATCCATAGTGAACTAAATTTGAGTCCAGTTATAATGTTAGCCGACATCGCCTTGTAATCTACTGCTGTCATAGTGGCGGCCCCTGACGGAGTAGGTTTGAAGCACCATCGCCAACAGGTGAAAGCAGCCGCTATGGGGCGCGCGCAAAGAGTGAACCGGGACTGAGATAGGTGCATACGCACCAGGCCCCGCGGTTTCCCGAAGCGTAGTCCCAGTTGTTTCCTTTTTGAACTTCGCAACCTCCGGAACTCTGAGGAACCGCATGACAGTAACATCCCCAACTTCGCCAATGGCAGTGGACATTTCCCCAGGAGCAGCAGCTACATCCACGCTTTTTTACACATTTCGAGCCGGCGGGGAGCTTTCTACGCGCTGCAACAAATACAATTTATTTGAAAAATAGCTGCTTATAATTATTGACAATATACACGTAAAAGCCTGCTCTACATAATATATTTGAAATGCCCATCTTGGAAATTCAAGCAAACCACACATTACCTATTTTGACACGATCGCCATCTTGGAAATATAATGTATGTACAGTCCAACTGAAAAGTTGCCAATAATAAATTGATTCTGATTCTCCTGATAAACAAACCATTCTTGCTATTCTATAATGTTTATTTATTTATTGTATTTATTTTCATTATCATTAGTTATTCATTTTATAAGGACCACATTGGAAATAAATGTACTTTGTTGTGCTTTTACGTGTTATCCTTCGTATTATATTATGACGCATTTGTTATTTAAACTCATCATGCATATAATTTTATTCAATAAACCCCATCAATATATCAAACCACCATATATTACCTCTTTTAACACGATCGCCATCAACTGCAAAGAAAGAAGTGCACACATTATTATATATGTGACTTGACATAATATATTGTTCATATACATGGAAATAAAGTCATTCAATGATTTTGCTACAGGTTGGAATAAACCAATATATAATGTAGAAGACAGATGAGTGTGCCTATACAATACAGAACAAATGAAAATGTGTATGTCAAAGGTTGACCAGCCAGAGAACGATTGGACACCTTTAACAGGAAGTTGAATGAACACGTGCACTTGTAAGACAAACAACACGGAGTAAAACATCGGAATAGCAACAAGGATGAACAGATGAACTGATCCCGCCGCGTGTACAGGCATGTGCATTAGACTTTGTGAACTGAAATAAACAGTTTATTAACATACTTAATAAGTATTGAGTAGTTGGAGGACAGAATATCACCAAACTTACCTTACAAATGTACATACATGCAAACTTGCACGCGTGCACACGTACACACGTACACACTTACACACGTAAACACGCACATACGTAATTACCTAAACACATGTACATACATACATACATACATACATACATACATACATACACATATACATACACATACACAAATACACACATACAAGCATACATAGTTACATACATACATGCATACATACATACACACATGCACACATGCACACATGCACACATGCACACATGCATACATGCATACGTGCATACATGCATACATGCATACATGCGTACATGCATACATGTATACATGCATAAATGCATAAATGCATACATGCATACATGCATACTTACATACTTACATACATACATACATACATACATACATACATACATACATACATACATACATACTTACATACATACACACATTCATATTGTTTTTTGCCTGAAATAAATGAATTCGTATTCTTAAAACTAGTGTGTGTTTCAGTGAACCCTTCATTTACGAAGCTAACACTTACCAGATGCCTCGTCGCTTTCTTCATTCACCAACAAACTCAGATCATCGGTTTCTTCCTATTAATCAACCAAAGATAACGTATTAGTAAGTAATTATTAATTTTGTAAGCTTGTATACTGATGCAACTTGGTATTGACGTTGTTTACATAGCTTGGTATAGTAGTATATAGTCAAAACCCGTCACCCCTTTCCCAGTGCATAGCCTATCTACGGGTATGCACGCATGACGTCGTCAACAACTATGAGAAGATACATACACAATATATATATATATATATACATACATATATATATATATATTTATCTTTTTTGTGTGCATACAAGCAGTTTCAAATGCGACGTAACTAGCAATAAAAATATGAGTTGTGCCACTTACTTTAGTTGTTTCGTGACCCGCTACAACCGCCAGCGTCAGCAAGGCGAAAAGCAAGACGACACTCACACGCATTGTCTCTTCAAAGCAACTATGTAAGTAGACAAATAAGAAATTAAGCAAACTGCTTAATAAAACGTCTAGGCTTCAAAATGTAGTGCTTATTATCAAACGTAGCCCTTATTCGCCAATGCTATAGAGTTGAAATAGTTCTTCTGCAATAATGTGTAGAATCACTTTTAACAAAACCTTTTCCTGAAAGTGAACGGCGACTCTCCTTACCTTAACCTCAAAGAAGTTTTTTTCAAGAGACGAGTCCTTCCCTTCGGTGTTAAATCCGGCGTAGGCCCTCTCTTTATATAGCAGTCAGAAGGTGACTATCGTGTTGTGGCCATTGGCACGGGTCCAAAGATGCCACGTCGTTAGCAAGTGAACGTGTCCACTGTCACGGACATAAATGTTTTATTGCATAACTATTGTTTAATACAATTATAAACCAAATGTGGTGAGAAGCTAACTATATAAGATAAAATAAGTTACAAGTAAAACACTACAATACCGTAAATGATTATATTGAAAACATACATACTAAAATCAAATGTTACGAGAAATAAATCATCTTTAATCATGTTTCCCCCACTTTTTGAACACTGATGATTTTCAATTATTTCTTACTCATTGGCAGCCAGTTCTAATCGCTGAAAGTTAAAAAATGTGGCCTACCAGGTAGCATAAACAAATGCATGGCGATATATATAACCCAAGATAGAAAATGTCCAACGTTGAATAGCAGACGATTGACATAGCGGTGGATGCGGCGTGGCGGGTGACGATAGGGCAATGTCAGGCAGGCAGGCTGGCTGGCTGGCAGGCAGCAGGAAGACAGGCAGGCAGACAAACAGGCAGGCAGGCAGACAAACAGGCAGGCAGGCAGGCAGGCAGGCAGGCAGGCAGGCAGGCAGGCAGTCAGGCAGGCAGGCAGGCAGGCAGGCAGGCAGGCAGGCAGGCAGGCAGGCAGGCAGATATAAACCAACGTTTTCAGGGATTAAATTACGACCCCACGAAAAGGACGTAAGACTTATATATTTTCAAAATACCTCCTCATATATGTCAAGAATCTGACGTTTTATGGGATGAATCATTTGTTTGGAGCGTAAAACATAATACACGCGTAATATATAAAACGAAACCTAACAATCACCTAACTAACGCGCGCTTGGCAAATACTTCAGGAAAACGGTCCCTGCGTCAGGGAATTGGCAACATGGAGTAGACGCAGAGACAATAATGCTGATATTATTACGTCTAATACCATCATGTCTTAGACAAAATTGTGAGAAACATTTTGGGTGAATAAATATAAGTTGGCATTGCATAATTATATATGAACTATTTGGGTCGAACTGTTATTCAGGCAGAACAAACTCAAGGAACCTCCAGAAAAAGCAGATGGATTTGGTGAAATGGCAATGTTTTTTCTAACACACTTTCCAACGTACATTTAGAAGTCTGTTCCAGAAGGCGACATGTCGTTTCTTCTCAATTCTGGTCATTAAAAACTACGGAACAACTGCAAGCGAATAACAGAAAAAAAATTCCATAGTGTTTTTCTACGAACAAACAAAAGTGTGACAAACAAAAATAGGCATGCAGGTGTAAGAAAACTATATGTAATATGAAAAACGTATAGCTTTCTCTGCAAAAGTGTCGAAACAGTTGGCATGTTGCCCTTTCTGCTACAGTGTTTGGTTTTCCTCAAATGTCGGATTCCTCTGTTTTCTTTCTACACAAATATATCAAATCTACTCATAATAGAGCTTGCGTGTGTAAGGTGTAAGAAGACTATATGTAATATGAAAAACGTATCGTTTCTTCTGTAAAGGTGTCGCAACAGTTGGCATGTTGCCCTTTCTGTTGCAATGACTGGTTTTTATCAAATGTTGGATTCCTCTTTTTTCTTTTTACACCAATATTTCAAATCTACTTATTATTGAGTTTGCGTGTCTATGCGGGTAGGTTAACGTTTTCCTCTTCTACTGCTTAAACATCGAGCGCCAAACAGGGATTAATCTGCGACCCCCTAGAATGGGACGTAAGTCCTATATCTTTTGAAAATACCCTATATGTCAAGATTCTCACCTATGGGGTAGATCAGTTGTTCGGACCGTAAAACGTAATTTCCTCATAATACATGAAACGTAAACTAACAATCGCTAGAACAGCGCAGCAATTACTTCGAGAAAATGGCCCTTGGTTCATAGACTTAGTAATATGGAGTAGACGCTGACACAGAAATGCATATGTCTACCCATACGCTAGCAGTATAGCACTAGGAATAATTATTATTTGATGATTCTACACACTATCACAACCAGGGTCTAACGATGGACGTGAACTTCTTCATTTCGAACAAACACCGAGTATCTGCGAGCGTGTGATGCTGTTTGTGAACGATACTGTGTGTTTTTAACATTTGTTGAATATTACTATCACGACTTCTTCCAAGGCATCCCATCAGGTGACGGACGTGTTTGCTGGTATATTATAATTATCGCTTATGTGGATACTTTTGGCCCCCAATGAATTTTTCCGGAGTAACGAGTTTTGGTACAAACTATTTGTCAAGTTGGTTGGACGAAAGAGTGCCAGTGTATTATTGGCTTAACATGCACACAAGTGATGTAATCAACGAGAGCACAATCAGTGAATCAATATGTTTATTTAAAAGGAGGGAGTCTGTTCCTAGTTTTTCATTAATTAATTAATATAATGTTGTGAAGAATATAATAACTATGTTGAAGATATACTACCAAAGTGTGTTTAGTAAACACGTAACAACGTTTGCAATCTATAAGATACTACCCCGAAACATATCCAAATGGTAAACAATACATCTCGTTTCAAAACATGCTTTATTTGCAATACTGCCAAGGCAGGCTAAGTTTACCGCAATACCGTTTGAACGATTTCCCATGTTTCTACGTCCAGTCTAGCTGACTTCGTGTTACAAATTACTACTCTGGCTAATTCTGGGTAGGTGAACGTACACACCTATTAAAAGAAATAATCTACATTTACTAATTGATATGTTTAGTTTACAAGAATACTTTACATGGTTGATCAATGAATGAGTACTGCAAAATACAGCATCGTAAATAGTCCAGATACATGTTTATGTCGCAGTCCCCCTCCTTCATAGTTCACGCCAATTCTCTGGCCACTAAAGTCAAGATTCTATACAGGCATTACCTTAGGGGTGGCTGTCTTTGATAGTTTTTCTATCGCAATAGTATCGCGATAGCTGTAAGTACTATGCCTGTTGCGATACTATCGCGATAGTCTCACGGAAGCTAAACATGCTATTATTTTATTTGATGTCAGTTCGACTACAACTGAACCAAGCAAAAATTGGCGGGTGACGTCATGCTTGGATTTGGAGTCAGTTGTTTCACAATGGCAATACTTGATTGATAATGTTTTCATCGACAAATTATTGTTGACGTTGGGTCGGTAAACAAGTAGATATTACGTAATAAAGTTGAAAAATCACATCTGTATTACATCTGTATTACACCAAAACAAGTAAATATGCTGATACGTTTGGCCAACAATCCTTACTGTCGATAGTCCATTGTGTTCTCGGCGATGACTGTCGATAGTTAAATTTATAATCTCTTGTATTGCATCGCGACATCGACTATCACGATTCATTGTTAGGTCGCTGTATTGTTTTTTGAAAACACCACCCATCGGGCGTTTCATACAGCTGATCTATGGATGTGTTTACAATCTAACGTTTACTATTAAAAAAACATATTTGACGGGTAGTTCCTTTCAAAAACGTGGGTCGTTAAAAGTGGGGTTCGGGTGAACTCTCCGAACCCCCAGACTACGGCCCTGTGTTGGTTATGATTTAGGAATGGGCTGTCATTACCACGCTGGATGAGTTAGTAAAATAATGAGCTACATTTTTTGCTTCATTAAATGATGATGTCTTCTTCATTAAATGATTATGTCGTATTCATTATAATGATCAGGACGCGAAAACGTCATCATTAATGCAAGGGTCCGGCGATGCAAGATTTCAAATTTGAATTAATGTGTAGCGCAGTAGCACAGCGGCTAGAGCTTCGGACTCACGACTGAGAGAAGCCGGGTTCAAATCCTGTGCGGCGATGTCGAACCTTGGGCAAGTTATTTTACTCTACGTTGCTCACTCAGCTGTATGAATGAGTACCTGGCTATAATCGGTGGTGGATATTTTTGTAAGAATACTCTTCGCGCATTATTTGCAGCGTGGCTGAATGCCTCCTGGAGAAGTCGAGATGGTGTTCGATTGAACACGCCTGCCAGGGAGAAAAGTGTAAAGTGCTTTGAGCAGTCACGAAGTCTGGATACTGCGCTATATAAGAACTTACTTTTTTGTGTAACCTACGTAAGAGATAGTCTGTAAAAGTGTAGGTTTACAAATGTGTTGTGGCACACTCTCCTCTATGTAAATCTTACGTTGCTGCGTGAAACTTTGCGATGGACGTGACCATTTTGTTATTCAACTATGTCGCTAGTTTTTAATGTCTTCCTTTGCAAACGTTTTTGTATATTTTTTCACAAACGCGTCAAATACGAACGAGCAGTTGGTAATTTATAATCTCACGGGCACACCTTCGATTACGGATGTATTGAGTATTTACTTCAAAAGTCGCTTTCAATGTAAAGAGTGCGGTGACATAAAATCTATTGTTTACCTCATTGCACAGACAATGGTAGACATAGAAAGATATTGGAAAAATGAGGTATCAGATTGGTGAACATTCTTCGGGATAGTTAATTTGTAATCAAACGATTTCTCTTTGACATATCCAATACGAGATTTTACCTTGTTGTTCTAGAGTCTTTCGTCAGCGTAGCACATCAACTCCTTCAGTACATGTGATGTGTTCACAGTGTGTAGGAAGAAGACACACACCGACCAATACCTGAACTTTGCGTCCCACCACCCCTAACACCGGAAATTAAGAGTCGTTAGAACCCTGATGAAGCGGTGCGAATCGACAATTTAACAAGATTTAACAAGATTGCCATCCAGAAAATTACTCTGGATGGCAGGTGGACAAGGAAGCATTTTGGCTTATCGAGAGTCCAATACTTTTTATCTACATGTATCCCGCCTTTTTAAGGTGTGTGTCGATTTTATTTTTAAACATATTCACGCTACTAGCACCAACACAATCAGGAGTTAATCTGTTCCATTCATTTACAGTCCTTTGTGAGAATGAGAACTTTCTTATATCTAATCTACACTGCTCCTTTACTAATGCAGCTTCATGTCCTCTGGTCCTTCTATTTTTCTTAACTGAGAAAAAAATGTTTCTATCAATATTTTCATAACCATTCAATATTTTAAACACTTCTATGTGATCTCCTCTCAATCTCCTGGTTTCTAATGTTGTTAAACCACATTCTTTTAGGCGTATTTCGTAACTAAGATGCCTCAGATTTGGTATCATTTTAGTCGCTCTCCTCTGTACTCTTTCTAGCATATCTATGTCCTTCTTGCGATATGGCCTCCATGCTTGTATACAATATTCTAAATGAGGCCTCACTATTGTTTTGTACAGCGGTACTATTAATTATTTTTTCTTATACGTTATATTTCGCCTAATTAATTAATCCAAGGATTTGATTTCCCTTTGACGCTGCAATTCCGCACTGCTCTGAAACCTTCATATCAGCACTAATGGTTAACCCCAAGTCCTTTTCTTTTACAGTAGTACTTAGAACAGTACCCCCATTTTATATTTTACCTCTTCATTCCCATGACCTGTGTGGAGGCATTTACATTTCCCAAAATTGAACAGCATTTGCCACTTTTCAGACCATTTGATCAACCTATCAAGATCATCTTGTAAATGCTGTCTGTCTCCATCACTTTTAATCTTTCTAAACACTTTTGTATCATCCGCAAATTTTAACACCTTGCTTGTTATATCATCGTCCAAATCGTTGATATATATTAAGAATAATATAGGTCCTAGTACTGATCCCTGTGGTACCCCACTCAATACCGATTCCCAGTTTGAAGCCTCCCCATCAACTACTACACGTTGTCTTCTGTCATTCAGCCATTTTTCTATCCAGTTTATTATACCATTTCCTATGCCATGGGCCTTTAGCTTAAGGAGTAATCTTTGATGTGGTACTTTGTCGAAAGCTCTTTGAAAATCTAAATAGATGATATCTACTGGTGATCCCTCATCTACCCACCTAGTGATGTCTTCCAAAAAACATAACATATTTGTTAAGCATGACCTCGCTTTTAAAACCCATGTTGAGATGGGTTTATCAAGTTATGTTTAACAAGAAAATCCACCATGTGATCTTTAATTAGTCTTTCTAATAATTTGCAAATCACTGATGTTAAATTCACTGGTCTATAGTTCTCTGACTTGTTTCTCGAACCTTTTTTAAATAACGGTATAATGTTTGCCTCTTTCCATTCTAAAGGAACCACTCCCTCTTCTAATGACAAATTGAAAACTGTTGCAAGCGGTACGCTAATTTGTTCTACAATTTCCAATAGTAGTTTGGGCGGAATCCCGTCCACTCCAGGTGATTTATTATCCTTCATAGCCCTTATTTTCTTAGCTACCATTTCTGAGGTTACAACTAACTGTCCTAAATAGTCTGAATCTGCCCCCTTGAACTTAGCCTCTGGTACTGGCAGTGAACTAATATCTTCCCTGGTAAACACTGAAATAAAATACTCATTCAGGTCTTCTGCCATTAAGAATCCCTCTGATATTGTATTTCCAGCACTATCTTCTAGAGGACCGACCTTATCCTGAACTTTCTGTTTGCTTCGAATATACGCATAAAAACTCTTACTGTCATGTTTTATATTACTAGCTAATTTTTTTTCATAGCTTCTCTTTGAATTTCTAATTTCAGCTGTAGCTTGATTAAGTGCTTCTTTATAAATGTTGTAGTCTTCATCATTTCCAGTACATCTATATGACTTCCACATCATTTGTTTATACTTAATTTTTCTAATGGCTTCTTTCGATAAGTGTTTCTTTTTAGACCGTTTCCCTTGTTTTTTGAAAGGTACAAATTTATCGACTATGCACTTAATTTCACTATTTAAGATATTCCAGCATTCGGTTGCTGTCTTATTGTTCAGTGTGTTATTCCAGTCTATCTTTGCTAAATATTTCCTCATGTCCTTATACCTTCCTTTGTGGAAATTTCTCCTATACTGCTTTTTACTATTCCTTTCTGATTTTACTTTGATGGTAAAATGTATCTGGTTGTGATCACTACTTCCAAGTGGATCACATATTTGACATTGTCAACTAATTCATTCTGTGAGGACAAAACTAAGTCTAACACATTCTCTCCCCTGGTTGGTTCTAGCACATGTTGAGAAAGGAAACTATCTTGTACTAAAACTAAAAACTTGTGGTCCTCACTCCCCATACTCTGTAGAGATTTCCATTGTATATGCCCATGGTTAAAGTCCCCCATAATAATACAGTTCCGTTTGCTTACTTCCCTTATAGCGTTTTGTATTTTTTCATTCTCTTCTATGCTTATGTTTGGACTTCGATAAACTAACCCAACTGTTAACGTTGAGTTTCCTGTAACTATGTTACACCAAACAGCTTCTTCGCAATCTGCTTCTTTCTAATTTTATTTCATAAGCCTGGATAGATTCTTTAATATATAAAATAACTCCACCTCCCTTTCTTCCTATTCTATCTTTCCTAAACATTACATATCCTGTTAGTCCCAATTCGGCATCTGATATATCAGTGGTGGCCCACGATTCGGTTATACCTATTATGTGAGGGTCAATATCTTCTACCATAATGTTTAGTTCACTTCTTTTGTTTACTATGCTCCTTGCATTTAAACAAATGCATTTATATCCTGATTCAGAACAGTTTTCCAGGCTGTTCTTTGCCGATTTATTTCTGCTGTCTTTATCTATGCCTCCAGTTTCAGGCTTCTCTGTGAATCCCCCCTGCGAATCTAGTTTAAATAGATGCAGCCTGTCCCACTGTCAACAGATTGCAGCAAATTCTCTGAGAAAACTGCTGCCCCCTTTCCACTTAGATGTAGGCCATCTCTCATGTACATATCTTCCCTCCCAACAAAGTATCCCCATAAATCTACGAATCCCACCCCCTCTTCTTTACACATCTGCTCAACTAGTGCGTTGATCGCCATCCTCTTGCAGTTTCTATATGTCGGCCCCCTTCCTCCCATTACTGGCAAAATTCCTGAGAGGATAATCTGTTCTACTCTTGTCTTCTTTAACTTCTTCACTAACTGTCTGTACTTCTGAACTATCCCAGTTGTTCCCTCCCTCTCTGCGTTATTTGTCCCTACATGTACTAGTATAGACCCTCCCTTGCCATGCCCCAGTACCTTCTCTACCCTTTCAGTTACATGTTCTATCCTAGCCCCCGGTAGACAAACAACGACGTCCTCCCCCTCGCTTAGAGTCTTATCTGTCTTTCTCATAATCGAATCGCCCATAAACACCCTCTCTTTCCTCATTGCCCCCTCAATCACTGCCTCAGTGTAGCTCTTTCTACGGTTTGCATCTGTCTGGTTGTAATCTTGTTCCCCTGTCTTCTGCTCTCCCGTCACAATCTCGTCCGTTCCATTCTTTCCTGACGCTGTTTCTCTTGTCACCTTTCTTCCTGTCATCGTCCCTCCCGACTTCTCTTCTGTCACATGTACTCTCACTTCCTTTCTTCCCGTCATCTTTCCTCCCATTGCATTTCCTTCTCTCCTCTCCCGTCTCTTTTTCCCTCCTACCTCTTTCTCTCCTGCCACCTTCACACCTGTCACATTTCCTGCCGTCGATCCTCCACTTTCTTCCCCTCCGATCACCTTCCCTCCTCTCAGTCTCCTTTCCTCGGTCTTGTTGCCACTACTCTGCTCCTTCAGTTTCACAGTATTCCCAACTTTATCCCTGTCGTCTCTCTCCATTCCATCTGTCTCCTTGCTGATTCTCATCTCCATCCCCTTCACAATATCTACCAACCTAGCTACCTCTTTCTCCAGACATTTCACCTTCCAACACCCCACGCACTGAAAGGTGAATCCCTCTTCCTTGGTTTCTGTCCATGACTTCGTACAGCCGGACAAGGCAAAATCCACCCAACTGTGGCAGTCGTCGCACACCAAGTGTCTCTTTGCCTTGACTTGCCGCTTGCAAGGCGCCATATCAGAATTTATTTAATAATAATAATCTAATTAGCTATTTAAAATAGTTTTGTCAACTGTGTTTACACTATTCACTGTCTATGTAGTCTTTAAGAAGACTGTTTTCTGTGCACAAATGTTACACTTTTCGTAAGATTGCGTACGCTAGACTGCCTTATTTATTTAGGTTATACAGCGCCCTAGCGAATAAGAGAGACACTAGCTACATAAACTTAGTTCGCCCGATTATCGCAAATGCTTAATTTTAACAACAAAGCTACCTTATCAAAATGTCTAGCAGGTACTGACTTACACAGATATTATGTTATGTAGATAGTTTATGGTTGTTACTTTATCACCTATATATTCTACCACATAACGAGGTTTGTTAAATCTTGTTTACAAACTTATCGTAGCCGTAAGCTAACGTACCCTATTATCACTCACTAGACTAAAGTGTCCTAAAATACTTTATCTAACTAACTTTAAGCACAACTGCTACTCAATATATGTTTACTGCTACTTTATGAATGATATTAAGGCAAGAATAATACTTATCAATCAGTAATTCCACTTGCTTATGAACTTTGATACACCACCAATTTCAACGATCTATCTCCGCCAAATATAGCCTCGAAAGTGTATCCGGCAATTTTAGTAAACACCTCATGGGACATCGCTTTTTTCGTTGCTGCAACTGAGAAAATGTGCCATTTTGGAACATAGTTGTAAATTTGACTGTGCATACGTATTCGTTTTTGCAGCATGCGAGGGATGGCATGTACTCAAAACCTTTAAATCGTAAGCATGTCTTAAAATATTTTCTTAATAACAGTATAACTTAGCATGCTTTATAAATAAAGGTATTATGTCAGTGACGCGGGAACGAAATTCATATTGGGGGGCTAATGGAACTTCAGCCGCATATCTTCACATCTTCCTTGTGGCTGTGACATCAGAAGACGGGGTGTGTGCTGCTGAAAATTAATTTTTTTACGTGGCGGCTCTGCTGTCAATTTACCTTCTCCATCTTCTCTCCGCAGTATAGGCTGAAATTAAGACATCCGAAGACGGGGAGGGTAGGCGATAAGCATCCAGCAGGCCCAAGAGGTGACAGGGCTCGAAATTGTCATCATTCACAATGTGCTTGATGTCTAATGCCTATTAATACATCAACATGAGAATGCAAAATGACAGTTGCCCAGCAAGATGATTAGATACTGGACTAAGATCGTTGCGGCCAAAGCAATTTATCTAGTCGATTTTCCACTGGGTAGTCGGAACTTCGTATCATGAATTTATTAATTTTAATAAGCGACAACGTTACACATGATACATACATTTTTGTGAAGTTCACTCGACACCGCCGCCACGGTACGGATTTGTTGTGAAGTTATTGGTTGAACGCCAGCGCCTCATCACACACACACACACACACACACACACACACACACACACACACACACACACACACACACACACACACACACACACACACACACACACACACACACGCACACACACGCACACACACGCACGCGCACGCACGCACGCACACACACACACACATATATATTATAATATATAAATATGTATACATACGTGTGTGTGTGTGTGTGTGTGTGTGTGTGTGTGTGTGTGTGTGTGTGTGTGTGTGTGTGTGTGTGTGTGTGTGTGTGTGTGTGTGTGTGTGTGTGTGTGTGTGTGTGTGTGGGTGGGTGGGTGGGTGTGTGTGCGTGTGCGTGCGTGTTATATCCCGCTACTCATTGCGTGCTTGAATGCCGGATGGCCCACTCCAATACAAAATCTTGACTTCGCCACTGTCCCCTTGCCACCCCTGTTCCCGCGTCTATGATGTCAATCCTGTTTGACTGGGAACATTCGTGTACATACACTGCGTGGTATATAAGCGCCGTTGCCTATATTTCGATCAAAATATTTCAATGGCACTTATAGTTCATGCTATTTAATATGATTATAACAATAATCACGGAGTCCTAAAACGCAACGCTGAATTTAGTCATGCAAATTGTGCATGTGAGATGGTTAGGTACATGTTTTTAAATTTAACATTATATTTTGAAGAAACACGAGAACACGATAAAATACGCCTACATCGTCAAGTAAGCCCTGTAACAAATTCTCAAGTTTCCTTTGGCAACCAAAGTGCATAAGCGCGTTCTTTGCGTGTATGTCATAGCTATGTAGAGCGTGGCCTGATATCATCCAGCTCGTAAGGCCTAGTACGTAAATAGTCATACTGACTAACCCTGGGATTGGTTGTCATAAATTTTAATCACCCGGTAGGAGATACTCCATGGTGCAATATTTATCTGAGTCAGGCGAAGTGAAATGACGAATATTAATTGCAGTGGAGATTATAGAAGCCAAACTACCTAGGCCAGAGTCAAAGGCCAGCGCCAGACCAACCTCTGCTGAGGATTCTGTTCACTACAGAAGACTTGTTCAAAGCCTAACTAAGAATATAAAATTATACACAATATGAAGCTTTTAGACCCTGTATTTATAAGGGTGTGAGTTATCCAGGGAGGAGGTAGATGCCCTAAACGACCAGATGCTCTAGGGGAGATATCCATGGAAGACAGACTTCACACAGGGTGACGAGTATTTTCTGAATGCATACTCGTGGTTCTTCGTGTAACCTGAATGTCACACAAGATTTGATACATGTCGAAAGACTAACAGTAAATTCAAGTCAAATGTATTATCACAAATGTCAATGTTATAATTGTTATAAAGATTTGTTTTATCGTATGTGTTGTTAGCGAGTGAATGATGACTTTTATCTGTCTCCCGTGTGTCCATATAAACATCTGGCACTTGCTTAAAAAATTAACTGCCGTGACATCAACGCGGGATGTCCCTCGGTGCTACTATATATCCTCATAGATCAACTTGGTACGCGTAACTTAAGACGCATACTTATAGAAGCCAGCAATTCATAAAAAGCGACCTTTACTAACAACAAACGTCTCACAGTGCACTGATATCGCAAGGCGAACTTTGTCACATGATAGTCAGACAACAAATATCCATTTATGACAAAAAACGCCAGGGTGAACTAAGTGGAGGCATTTACGGCGTCTGATAATTTCATCAACAAACGAACGAAAGAATTCATGACGTCAGCAATAAATCGTCGTGAAGCACACAACCCATACATTGTGTTGACGGCGACCTGACACCACTCGGCGTCCGCACAACTGAGTATTGTGGAAAGGTGGTAGTTACAACGTCGAACTCACAATCGAGAGAATCCGCGTTCGAATCTCTAGCTTTCATTTCGATTATATGGCAATTGTGTTCACAACGAGTTGCCTCAGTTCATTCAGCTTTTTCTCATCCTGGTAATGCTTTTGACTGATACCAGATATGTTTCATATTACAGATTGTCCCGGCATCAGTTTTAAATTGAGACAAACTGTAATTGAAACGT
Source organism: Paraescarpia echinospica (assembly GCA_020002185.1). Taxonomy (NCBI): domain Eukaryota; kingdom Metazoa; phylum Annelida; class Polychaeta; order Sabellida; family Siboglinidae; genus Paraescarpia; species Paraescarpia echinospica. The sequence goes on along the minus strand of JAHLWY010001136.1, from coordinate 10,864 downwards.
ATACATATAAATAAACCGGTATCTTAACGGCAAGACGAAAGAGTTTTTTTAAACTGATTTTATTGCATTTCAAAGAAGTCTGCATTAAACGCCAATACGTTATGCTAAAAGTTGTACAACGCTACAATGTGTGCAAACTGGTAGATTAACAAACGCCTTAATACCCTTTTGCCACGGTCGTCGGGATGTAGTGAAAATTGGGGGCTGAGGCTGCCCAAAACATCCAATTGAACCCCCGTGAGGCTCACCAAAAACCCACCTTGACGCTCTCCTAAAACAGCGATGTGTACCCCTTTGAGGCTCTCCAAAACATCCATTTGCACCTCCGTGTGGCTCGATAAAAAGCACCCCACCCTCAGGCTCTCCAGATACCTCCATTTGCATCCACCCCCTCAGGCTGACCTGAAATATGAACAAATCCTATCTTTAGCCTCAAATAGTGTGGACTAAGCCCCCCCCGGTTCCGACGCAAATGACTACGCAACATGAACCACGCCAAGAGGTGGTCAGGTGATACGAACTGGTAGAGATTACAATCTTTCTAATTAAAACCGGATGCTGGTCGATCGAAACGTCAAAATTGAGTCATGGCTTCTTAGCTATGTTAGAGGAAGATGAATGCAATATGTCAAGCTTGAATTTAAATGTGTCAAATGTGCTATCAGTTATACCTGACGCTGCCACATAGATCAATGTTTCAGAAGGCAGAGGTATTGTAAAAATATAAAAAAACACGTTATGCTCTTCTTTTGCAAACGTAAAGTGGCAATATCTCATAATGGCAATCCGCAATTCATAACACAGTATGTTTTTTTCAGTTTTGTTTTGTGTGGTGCTGTTCCTGTTATAAAATTCAATTTGGTTTTGTAACATAACATCTGCATAAGTATCCCATCAGTATTTGTTTGACTTGTCGCAGTAAATCAGCTGATGTATACAAGCCTGAGGCCACGTCGTCGGAAGGATGTCATAAATACACTAGAAAAAATACAGACGAGAGCAATTAAATCATCCCCGAATAGAGAAACATTAGCCATTGACATCATCTATACGACGTGGTTTAACGACCTTGGGGACGGCGATCGATTAGAAGGTTTTTTTTTCAAGTATTGCATGTGTATGAAAATATTGATACAAGCGTTTTGTTATCTGTTAAAATATATAAAGTTTAGAAGATTTGATGTAACGTTAGTAAAGGAACAGTATAGGTTACATACAAGAAAGTAAGTCATTCTCACAATAAATTAACGGAACGAATTACATGCTGCTTAGGTGAATGCTCGCAGCCAGACTGCTTTAACAAACAATGGCAGCTATATCAGCAGGACACACACACACACACATCAAAACAATACTCTCGATATGCCAAAGGCTTCCTAGTAAACGTGAAATCTTACTTTCATTTATAAGTAATGGTGACTTCTTCTATTATGTCTAAATCGTTATACACAAAACCAGTTAAATTTTTTTCACGTGGGTGTCTACATTTCGCTGTGATAAGTTGACCCCCGGTCCATACCCCACGGCGTCCATTCACAACGGCCCGCATGACCGATATCTTTCAGCAAATTTCAAAATCCGCACATCCAAATCGACAATTTAACTATTGTTTACATTTTAGATTAACATTTGGATCTCCCTTGTATAAATAGGACCACCGACTTAACAATACTGAGTTGACCACCAATTTAGTTTTAGGTCGGGTGTAGAGCATTGGTCATATCTCTCATTGGTCATATTTCTCCATTGTACTTGATCAGAGGTGTCTATAATTAAACCATCATTGCTGACCTCAGCCTGTTTCATTTTCGTCTGTTTTCTTGCCCTGTCAAACGTGCCTGTAAATAATACGTAGTACTGCGTGAACTGCATGCGTAATTCGAACCGAGAAACCGAATGTATGTCTATCAAATGTTAAGCGTTTAATTAATTAAGTGCTAATCAACCTATGGTCGTTACCCATCAGGGGATAATCCGGTCTTTTCGATGGTTAATACGAGCTTTTAAATTTAGAAATATTGACGCACATCAAGTAAAAAGATGATGGTAAATACCCAATTATATTTGACAATTATCTTATGTACGTCGTCCGGTTTGCCACAACGTATCATTCTTAGGTTAGGTTTTCTACAGTGATCACCATGCCAAGGAATATAAAATATTATTTGACCTACCAATTGACATGCGACGTGCTCTAGCTGTGACAAAGCTTCGCATATCAAAGCTCACGAAGGAGGTGCAATTTCAACCGTCACACCGATACTTTCATCTGTCATGCTTGACATGCGTTTAACCTTATGATATGTGTAGTGACGCCAAGGCAGAACAAATATTTATCTTAAAAGAAAATGGATCGAAATATATTTGAAAAATCATGACAATAAAGTAAATTTACGTGGTTCTGTCTTATTGTCTCTTTTTTCGTGTTTGCCGTTTTAAGTGGGAGGATATTTACGGTGCCAAATAAATTAAATACCACTGCACACGAGACGATGGAAAAGCAGCAGCGTCTCAGTAATATGAAGCAACTTCCCGGGAAGCAATCTCACTGTCTTAGTGACGCGGTGTCTCCGATAGACGATGAATCGGTGGCATATAATATATTTTGTTTTTTTATGGTATTTGGTGACGCGAAATTGCATGATAATCTACCAAAGAGCGCGACAGTCACGTGCAAGACCAGGGTCGTTGACCGCTCTTTCGTTGCGTGACTGGCATTGTCAAATGAGAGTTCAAATGTATTCAATGACTGTATTGCTGAATATGATAAAAACAACTAATTATAGCATGGCATTACAGTGAAAGGATAGCATAGGATGGGTACAAAGTGAATCTATCAACAAAGACATAACGCACGGGTATATCGTAAACGCCTGATCGAATTTTAAAAGGGCTGGCGGGTAATACTCTTTCGCGGCGACAACGCTGTCTGTGTATTTCCGTTGCGTCTATGTGAATGAATGGAGTGCGTTGACCCAAATGATAAATACCGAGCTAGTGGTAACCGCGACGGGTGGAGTGTTTATACAGGGGGCGCTTGTCGGTGCCAGAGAGTTCGCTCGCTTGTCCTCGAGGGGTGGCTAGTTCGCTAAACCGCTATTCGTGACCTGGGCCTCTGTTCCCCGCGGTTGAAGTGGCTATAATTGCCCTCTCGGGTAGTGTTGACCTGACTCATATCAGTCGGTGGTTGACTATCAGAGGAGTGCGTTTATAGGAGGTTGAACCGTTAGTTGACCCGACTCGTCAGTCTTGTGTGTACAGCGAAGTGTACGTACGTATTGGATTATTGTGTCACAGACGTCGTCAATCGTGACCTACGTGAGTATGGCTTCATTTTTCTGTATATTCAATTTGGTTAACCCACCCTGTGGCAGTCCCGGGTATGGTTAACCCACCCTGTGACAGTCCCGGGTATGCGATCTCCGGGAAGTGTTACTTAATTAGAGTGTTTAGGGAAAAACGACATGATGACATATAATATTGCTATAATGTTTACTTCCGCGATTGAAACGAGAAGCTTACCAAAAACAGCTATTCCAGTCTCCCCAGGATCCAGAGGTTATATTGTCCCTGGTATGTAGCTGACCATATACCATGGACAATAATTTGTTACGTGATTTTATCGGTGACGTTTGTAAACTGTACCACTATAGCAGTTCATCTACTAATCCTCTAAGTTCAAATCATCCATGGGCTGTTCCAACCGCAAGTACTCCATCCAGTATAGTAAACCTCCACGGCTCCACTAGCAGATCCTCCACATGTGAACCAACCACTAACAGATCCTCTATGTGTGAATCCTCCGCTAGCAGATCCTCCACATGTGAACCAACCACTAACAGATCATCTACGTGTGAATCCTCCGCTAGCTGATCCTCCACATGTGAACCATCCACTAACAGATCCTCTACGTGTGAATCCTCCGCGAGCAGATCCTCCACATGTGAACCATCCACTAATATATCCTCTACGTGTGAATCCTCCGCTAGCAGATCCTCCACATGTGAACCAACCACTAACAGATCCTCTACGTGTGAATCCTCCGCTAGCAGATCCTCCACATGTGAACCAACCACTAACAGATCCTCTACGTGTGAATCCTCCGCTAGCAGATCCTCCACATGTGAACCATCCACTAACAGATCCTCTACGTGTGAATCCTCCGCTAGCAGATCCTCCACATGTGAAACATCCACTAACAAACCCTCTACTTGTGGATCCTCCGCTAGCAGATCCTCCACATGTGAACCAACCACTAACATATCCTCTACGTGTGAATCCTCCGCTAGCAGATCCTCCACATGTGAACCAACCATTAACAGATCCTCTACGTGTGAATCCTCCGCTAGCAGATCCTCCACATGTGAACCATCCACTAACAGATCCTCTACTTGTGAATTCTCCGCTAGCAGATCCTCCACATGTGAACCATCCACTAACAGATCCTCCACTTGTGAATGCTCCGCTAGCAGATCCTCCACATGTGAACCATCCACTAACAGATCCTCTACTTGTGAATCCTCCTCTAGCAGATCCTCCACATGTGAACCATCCACTAACATATCCTCTACGTGTGAATCCTCCGTTAGCAGATCCTCCACATGTGAACCAACCACTAACAGATCCTCTACGTGTGAATCCTCTGCTAGCAGATCCTCCACATGTGAACCATCTACTAACAGATCCTCTACGTGTGAATCCTCCGCTAGCAGATCCTCCACATGTGAACCAACCACTAACAGATCCTCTACGTGTGAATCCTCCGCTAGCAGATCCTCCACATGTGAACCATCCACTAACAGATCCTCTACGTGTGAATCCTCCGCTAGCAGATCCTCCACATGTGAACCATCCACTAACAGATCCTCTACGTGTGAATTCTCCGCTAGCAGATCCTCCACATGTGAACCAACCACTAACAGATCCTCTACGTGTGAATCCTCCACTAGCAGATCCTCCACATGTGAACCATCCACTAACAGATCTTCTACGTGTGAATCCTCCGCTAGCAGATCCTCCACATGTGAACCATCCACTAACAGATCCTCTACGTGTGAATCCTCCACTGGTATTTACTCCATTGATCATTCTCCACTGATTGATTGGATCTAAGCTCTATGCAATTTACATATGTTTACTTTCATGTTTTCATGCAGCTGTCTCCTATTCCACAACAATGACACGTGACCCTCCAACTCGAAATGAGTACGGGCCTATCTTTTCACAGTCCATACTATTCTAATTATTAGTTCCACATCAATGAATAGAAAGTATTTACACCAAAGATATTGTGCATTCATGAACGCGTGCAAAGGTTTACCGTTTCTAACTGGGATCTTACACACAAAAACAGTTCTTGGAAACCAAGCTGTATAGATTTGAGAATCAAAGTGTTCCCCTGAATGTACTATACTCAAAAGCGTGTAATGAGTACGTGTAAACAATTCTCAGAAATATGTTTGTATAATCGATAATCTATATAATAATAAATAAATAAATAAATGAATAAACAAATCTCCACAACAACAATCGACGCGTCGGATTCATATCTGGTCTATATCTCAAAATTAACGTTTGTATCGTGGAATTTGTTGGAGACAATATGACGTCCCGGCAAAGGAACTCTTTCAGATAACAAAATCATTGCCAGACAAGAACATTTTCTTATATTACACCATTAAGCCATAAACTCCCACGTATCTGGCAGTTCGGCAGGTAACTCAAACAGTAATTTGAACACATCAATCATTTCTTATCTGAAATGTACAAAGTAACTTATCGCGTCAAAGAGCGTGGCCGTATTTCTCTTATACCGGTGCCGATGTGTGGAATTGGCTGTTGTTATTATTACCACTAAGACCGCTACTATTATATAACGCGCTTCCGATTGTGGCATCCGTCTACCTGAAATCGATATAATTAAAATTCACTTTTTACCATTCCAATTTCTCGTCTGCCCATTAGACACTGGGTGATATTAAAAGGAGGAAGTTTGTTCATAGTTTTTAATTAATTAATTAATAATAAGAATAATCTTAAGACTACAATAACTATTTTGAACGTATACTGTCCGCCAAATTGTGCTTAGTAAGCCCTAACAACGTTCACAGTTTGGAAGATACGACCCGGCGCATGTTCAAATAGTAAACAAAACACCCAATTTCAAAACAAGCTTTATTGGCAATAATGCCGAGCTGGGCTGAGTTAACTGCTGTACCCTTTGACGTTCAATAAGTTCTCATTTTCCCACGTTCAACACAGCAGACGTCCTGTTACAAATTACTACGCTTGCTAATTCGGGGTAGAGGAACATATTGTCTTCCTTTAAATGACACCAGCTGTGAATCAAACCCTTCGTTGCCTTTTTCCTTTTTCTCTAGCGACTGTATCTGGTATTCGTCTGCATTGTTTGGTTTGACTGATGTGATGTCACGAACATGTCAGTGGGCTTCCCGTCTACCCCCAGCGCTCTGTCACGTTTTATCATTTCGATATTTTACTTCACGTCATTCTCTTGGGGAACCACACGATACTGCTTAACAGGGTAGTTACAATTAGACTGGTTCACTCCATAATATTCCCAACCCGCCTTTTTTTACTGTAGGGTGACTTGCTTGGTCATTTCCCAAAATAGCGACTGAGAACTTCAATACAAGGGTTTGTAAAGACGCATTAATATTCTTTAGCGGTTTCAACTGTTTCGTCTTTCATTCACAGCAGAAATTTGCCAATAAATAATAATTAGGTTGCTATTATATAAAAACTTCCTGATTCCTGTATGCGAGCCGATTATGTTATTGTATCCAGTGGCATTACCAGCCAGCTAGTCACCAGTTGTATGCATAATTAGAGCGTTTTATATATGTTTGTGTTGTACCGAAGACGATATCGACACGACGCGGTTTAATTGTCCGCGCTCTGTTAAGTTGACTTGGTTATGTTCGACTCACGCGGCGAATGTAGATCAGTTGTGCATTGACTATGTGGATTCACTTCCTGATAACGATTCAGTCTGAATTGGTTAACACGTTATCGCCGATCAGCCTGGATGATCGTACCTTGCATCGTGACATGTAAAGTTGACATATAGTTCGTAGCAGCAGCTGTTTTTTTCTATTAAACAAATTAATACATATTTTGGTAGGTGTATAGGCCCTATGGTGTTGTTTATAGTTTGTAACCTAGTGTGATGGTAACATAAGCATTGGATGATAATAACGTCCTAGTGGGACAGGCAAAAGACCGTTATTGTGCTTGTGTGTGTATGTGTGCGTGCGTGCGTACGTGCGTGCGTGCGTTTGTGTGTGTGTGTGCGTGTGCGTGTGTGCGTGTGCGTGTGCGTGTGCGTGTGCGTGTGCGTGTGCGTGTGTGTGTGCAGGGCAAACGTATTTAGGCCAAGACCTTTTTGAGAAAACGCTTTACAAAGATGAAACTCAAAGGTGTTTAATTATGCGCAGTAGACAGTAGGCCTGTCACGGAAATAATGTTTCCGCTTGTCACTTCATTACTTGGGACTACATGGGGTATATATAAACAACGGACAAGCTAAGTATAAAAACACACGATGCCTGCATGTCAAACACGTATTGACGATACTAGATAAGCCGTAATGCCAGCACTGGGATATAGATATATGATTGTAAGTAGGGCGACATTAGGCCTGAGCAATACCGTAGTCTTAACATCAGTCTTACTGCTGCTAACAGCTATTGCTAATAGCTGACAGACAAATGTATGTTAGTAGGTTCCGTAGTAATAGCCAACTGGCTGACGGCTATCGTGTATTATATTATGCTACGTCAGTGCCCATAATTATGTGGTGTGAGTGAGTGAGTGAGTGAGTGAGTGAGTGAGTGAGTGAGTGAGTGAGTGAGTGAGTGAGTGAGTTATGAGTGAGTGAGTATTATATTATGCTACGTCAGTGCCCATAATTATGTGGTGTGTGTGAGTGAGTGTGTGTGTGTGAGTGAGTGAGTGAGTGAGTGAGTGAGTGAGTGAGTGAGTGAGTGAGTGAGTGAGTGAGTGAGTGAGTGAGTGAGTGAGTGAGTGAGTGAGTGAGTGAGTGAGTGAGTGAGTGAGCGAGGTGAGTGAGTGAGTGGTGAGTGAGTGAGTGAGTGAGTGAGTGAGTGAGTGAGTGAGTGAGTGAGTGAGTGAGTGAGTGAGTGAGTGAGTGAGTGAGTGAGTGAGTGAGTGAGTGAGTGAGTGAGTGAGTGAGTTAGCGAGCGTGCATTGCTTGTCTGTGGACGGCTGGTGAAACGAAAGTAACGTCACAACTACTGACAGCACAGGCAACAACGCTCCAAAACCACATCACGTACATCGGCGTTCGTTATTCAGCTCGGCAACATAATGGTGACTAACATCAAGTTGACGATACGGTTTCTCTTTAAGCGTTGACGGCCTCTTGTCTCAAAAGTAACACACGCGAAAACCGGACGTGTTTAGAATAATTTATAAATATACTACAACTAATACCTACTATTTGTTAAACACCCCACCCAACATGGCCCGTATTGACGTCATGCAATAAACCAACCAACGTGGTACATACAAGTACAATTACCTACGCGTGTGGGTTCAACTTGACGCAGCAAACCTCGACTCGGGTAAACACATTTTACTCATATGGAATACGGTTTGAGCAATACACGGTGCAGTTCAGATGACATAATCACGCACGTTGAACATGACCTAAACTGTTTTGTAAGTGTCATGATGCAGGCATAATATAATACCGACAGCGGCGATACAAATCATTATTCCCAACACTGAGTTTGAATTGACTAAAGCTAATCATAAGGAGCGTGAAATTAATATCAAATTGTATCTTTGCGGCTTGCACCCCGCTGTACTTGCACGTGATGGTGGTATAATCTAACTGAAAGCGGCCTGCGGCTTTGTCCCATTGTGTTTGCTACTATGCCACTATCTCGTCCAATTCCTTCTGCGTGCATTTTGCAAAGGTTCAATCTGATACAAAGATTGAATCGGGCCTTGTGTGTTGTCAGTGTGTTGTAAAGGTAGCTTCTGGACTCGAGTGGTCGCATTGTGATGTAGAAATAACACAATTTATTATTCCATGAATATTAATTACCGCCACTGTCGTTTCGGTTATATATGTGATATTCTCGTCTATATGCCAAATTACAAGTGGTTGATTTGGTAGCGTTATTTGTAATAAAGACGATTATGGTGATATTGACGATGACAATAACATAACTCACGGGAGCAGCAAACGAGAATAGCAAAGCGTGATATTGTGAACATGGACGTGCAACTAGTCATCAAAGCGAGGCACCGCCGATGATTTAGGGGACAATGCATTTGTTTAAATTTCGGGTTTTGGGGGCATTGGTAGAGTTTCATATGATCTCAGTGTGGTAGGGTCCAAGACGTTTGGCAAAAACAGCAAAAGAAGCTGCAGGTTTGCAATAATAAGAGGGTTGGGAGAATCACAAGAATAAAGAAAGTGGACAGAAGAAAGATGAATGACCAGAGGAAAGAGGTTGCGATGCAGTACAGCATAAGGGCAAGATAGGTGAGAAGGGGAAGAGATGGACAGGTAAGAATGGATGCAGGCAAACTAGCGAAGCGAGTAGATGTGGAAAACGGACTCAGGAAACGGAAGCTACCACACACACACACACTGAGGTGGTATGTCTGCGTGAAGATGGATTTTAGACAATCGGAATTAAGATGAAATATGGAGAGGGGGCTGTAGATAGGAAACAATGGAGCGAAAGAACAGACAAAGTGAAAAAACAACACTACATCACCCTCACCCCTGTACAACAGACACCAAGAAGAAAACATTGGCGTGCATCTACATAGTCAGTATACTTTGTGTAAACTTATCACCCAGAACAATATCACTACAACGGTATTGCTGAGGGGTTAGATGAAACTATGTCTTGCGTTACTACTTGGCGCTAATGAAGAACAGCAACAAGGGTCGATCGTATTTCAGGCAGCAATGACAGCTCCATTACCTGACCGAGGGTGGTGGTGGTTTCAAGTAGTCAGACGATGGGTCTGCATTGTTCTGCTTTGTATGACAGCTAATCAACAACGCGGACCAGTGTGTTGATGTTCACCGATACTGCACCACTTTGTTCGTAATGAAGCCGGCTAATGAGAAACTACTGCGCAGTTTGGTTTACAAATTGTGCCGTTCCACAACTATAATTATTAATATAGGGACATGTCGGCCCATAGAGATCCAATGATAACAACACGACCAGTTACGCAGTAGGTGGGTCCTGTGGCATCACAAATATATACAGTTGTATCGTAATACACGTGTTGTGTACACACTCAAACCCACGCCGGCACACAACACACATGCGTACACGCACGCAAGCATGTAAGCACACTGAAGAATATATACGTTCATACGTGTGTATGTATGTATGTTTATATGTACCAATGTGTATCTATGTATGCATGAATGTATATATGCTTCAGTGTGCTTGCATGCTTGCGTGCGTGTACGTATGTATACACATATACATACATACATACATACATACATACACACACACACACACACACACACACACACACACACACACACACACATACATACATACATACATACATAAACATACATACTGACACGCACGTACGCACGTACGCACGTACGCACGTACACACTCGCACGCACACACACTCATACAAACACACACACACACACACACACACACACACACACACACACACACACACACATCTTGCAGGATGATACATCGTAGTATTGAACATATTGTATCTAAAGGCGTTCGAAAATTTCAAAATAAAGAATACTGTATGTTGAAATTAGTGTTGCTATACATTCGCTTACGATCTCGAAACATCCTAACTCGGT
>JAHLWY010001135.1:0-27540 GCA_020002185.1 Paraescarpia echinospica | reverse complement strand
TCTCATTACAACAATAGAAAGAACTTCTCCAACACCATTTTCCATGCAGAAGACTTTGATGGTGTTACTGTAGAGTGGCACTTCTTCGCCACTTCTCATGGCAAGGGCCCATGTGATGGTGTTGGTGGCACTGTGAAACGACTGGCTGCTAGAGCCAGCCTTCAAAAGCCATATGATGACCAGATCCAGACACCAATGGACTTGTTTGTGTGGGCCTCTGGCAACTTGCCGTCCATCAAAGTCATGTTTGTTGACACAGATGAAATCACAGATGAAGAAGTTAAGTTACGGAACAGATTTGCTGATGTTGTGCAGTAACAGGAACACAACGACTGCACTCCTTCGTTGCCGTTCGAAGATCACGTTCTTTGATGGAAGTGCGCGGGTTCTCAGCAGACACAGAACAGGAGATTGTGAAGATTACGAATGAAAGAGAACTGTTAGGAGTGGCTGACACTGACGGATCATACATTACGTGCATGTCTGATGACAACAGGTGGCTAGCCTACCTGTTGAAGGTGATGTCTGAAACCAATGAAGCACAAGTCAGCTTTCTTCATCCAGCCAGACCTTCACCTTCCCAAGATGCCTTAATGAGCTGATCGTTGGTCAAGATCAGATTTTGACCACTGTCGAACCACTGACTTCAACCGGGCGAGTCTATCAACTCAATGCATCAGAAATGAAAGACGCTACTCTTCTTATGAACAAGGTAATCCTAAATTATACCACTTTATAGAATAATCCTTTGTTTAGTACTAGCTGGCTATAGGCAGTAGTGAGTGGTATATATCATATATATATATCATATATATATCATATAGTATTATTATAATTATATGAACGAATATTCTTCGGTAACCAGTCCCAAAGACTGGATATTTGCTATTATATATTTTTATTATATTGATAATAAAGGCGCTCATGGCGCTTGCCAGCCTTGCCATGAGCACCTCTACGGCGGATACTGGCGCTATGTAAGATTTCATTATTATTATATTCAATGGTGTATTTAGGGGGGACTATTGGGCCATGGGGTATTTGGGGATAATTTTATAACCTGTTTCGTCCTCACATTGTAGCTTGGCCAAATAATGAGTGATTCAGTCTATCCACCCCTCTAGAGAATCTAAATATGCTACAAACCCCTACAGGGCAATACTGAATCTACCTATAGTTTGATACGATGTGAATTATCTAACAAATTATATTTCCATGCCACTTACCATTACTAAATATTTGTGTTGCAGGTTGTGTGAAAGGATTGATGGGACAACAAACTGTTACACTGTGAATGAGGAATTCGTGTACCTGCATCGAACTCGAGACTATGAACATTTCAGTTAGTCTGATAATAACAGTCATGACTTTGACCAAGTGGAGGAATGGTTGAAAATGAATTAACTTGTTTTTTTTAAATAATTTGTTAAGATTTATACCAATATATAAAAAGTGTACTGGTAATAAACTGTATCAATGCTGGAGATGTGTTGGTGTTATAATATTGGTTCTAATTATCATGCACTGTATAAGGAGAGTTAATTATCTAGACAGGTTTTACATGAAAATTATCTAGTTTCACTAAAACATACCTGACTGACAGTGACATGTTTAGTATGCAAACACATTTGGTGTACCTAATGACTGTATAACAAGCATTAGAATTAGTGCAATTTTCATATACGGGTGTATGTACATGCCATTTTAATTGTATCTTAGTAACACAAAGAATGCCCACTCTGATTTTTTCAGGATATTTGGGTTACATACTGTTCTATAAATGAATGTATTTTTGGTTCAATCAGTTTGGATGTTTTTTCACGGGGGGTCACAGGTCACAAAAATTGCATGTACTTGGATTTTTTTATTATTATTATTCATTTATCCGATTCCATGCCCACTAGATGCAGTTAAATGAGACCTTTCCAGAAATGTAACATTTATTAGTCTAGCACTATTGTTTCTGAAGTTATGGGTCGGAGAGTGATACAAAACGGCGATCAAATTCCGTTATTTTAACAAATTGCCATTTTTTTAGGGCCTATAACTCAAAAACTATACAACCCAATTTTCTAAAATTTGGCATGGCTGTTTGTGTGGCATATTCCAATTGGCATACCAATTTTCAGCAAAAATCAGAGATGGTGAGGTTTTTTAGTGATTGATCTGACATGGAATTGCCCAATTACAGCATGGCTGAATGCTTCCAAGAGTAGTGAAGTTTGTGTTGGAATGGAATAAACAGATCAGTTAAATCACATATATGACAACTTGTTTGTGTATGGGGGGTTGGTGGGACTGATACTTTATATCTTGTCCTCTTCGCACTGGGTAGAGCAAGGGGCCGAAATGACACTTCTCCTCCGCACTCTGATGTTTGCTGTCTTCTTTATATCAACCCAGATAGTTCCGTGCGTCTTTATTTCCTTGGCTGTCAATCTCCTCCAGCTGTTTTTCGGTCTTCCTGGTTTTTGTTTTCCATGTATATATTTTTAAATTTCATGTTTGATGCATGCTACGTTTGTCCTGTTCGTGAGTTCTATGTTCATGACTTTATCTTGCCATTTATTTTTAGAATGTCTGAGGCATTTGTTGATGGGGCTAATAACTAATTAAAAATAAGGTTACTGTCACCGTCTGTCTTTTTGTAATATTTTGCTGCTTAAATTAATTTGTTGTGCTTAATTTATATGTGTATGTTGATGGCTAGCATATTAAATGTATGTACAGTTGTGTATTGCTGAATATGATAGTTGAATGTTTGTATAGTACATGTCACTAGAACCACCAAACAGGCAGCATAGGTTGGCCTAATGGCAGTCATGCAAGACAATTATTAGAGTACATACTCATAGTGAAAACAAAGTCATGTATTGTGCTGTGGCCTGTGGACAAAGGACAGTTGTTTAGCTAGGATAGTTGCAACAAGACTGTTGGTGTAGACCGATTGACTGGCACTGTGGCAGTGGTGTAGACCGATTGACTGGCACTGTGGCAGTGGTGTAGACCGATTGACTGGCACTGTGGCAGTGGTGTAGACCGATTGACTGGCACTGTGGCAGTGGTGTAGACCGATTGACTGGCACTGTGGTGTAGACCGATTGACTGGCACTGTGGCAGTGGTGTAGACCGATTGACTGGCACTGTGGCAGTGGTGCAGACCGATTGACTGGCACTGTGGCAGTGGTGTAGACCGATTGACTGGCACTGTGGCAGTGGTGTAGACCGATTGACTGGCACTGTGGCAGTGGTGTAGACCGATTGACTGGCACTGTGGCAGTGGTGTAGACCGATTGACTGGCACTGTGGCAGTGGTGTAGACCGATTGACTGGCACTGTGGCAGTGGTGTAGACCGATTGACTGGCACTGTGGCAGTGGTGCAGACCGATTGACTGGCACTGTGGCAGTGGTGCAGACCGATTGACTGGCACTGTGGCAGTGGTGCAGACCGATTGACTGGCACTGTGGCAGTGGTGCAGACCGATTGACTGGCACTGTGGCAGTGGTGCAGACCGATTGACTGGCACTGTGGCAGTGGTGTAGACCGATTGACTGGCACTGTGGCAGTGGTGCAGACCGATTGACTGGCACTGTGGCAGTGGTGTAGACCGATTGACTGGCACTGTGGCAGTGGTGTAGACCGATTGACAGGCACTGTGGCAGTGGTGTAGACCGATTGACTGGCACTGTGGCAGTGGTGTAGTGATGGGACAAGTGGACAACAGAAAGAAAACACAGAATGTGAATCAAAATGTCCTTTAACTTAAATGTACTAAAAAGTACTTTTAGTATCACTAAAATGCAGCCGTTTGGCAATGGAACCATCTAGACATTGTTTTTTAAGGAAGTGCTTTTCCCGATACAAAAGAGGTATATCAATGGTCCATTTTGCTCGGTAGGTTGGAAAAAATAAACCTCCCATTTAGGCAAAGGGAACCACCTGAAACATGAATGAACTGTGTATGACACTGTATGTTCTTTAGAATGGCATCATTGTAATCCCAAATCTGTAAAACTGGTGCAGACATCATGTCAATGATTTATGCTATCTTGTCTAGTTGTGAAAATATTGACGAAAAATGGCCAACTTGTTCGACACACAACTGCAATGGCACTATAAATTTCAAAAAATCTTCTGGATTGCTAACTCTAGCAACAAGTCAATTTTAAAGCTTCTAAAACAAAATGCACAATCTGTTGACATTGCAGCATGGATTGTCTGTACCAGACACACCTAGACATTCAGTGGCTAACATAAATGTTCATGAATGATCAGTGTATATTTTGTATCAGTTATACTTATTTAGAAAACAAGTAATTAACATTTTCACTGTGCCATCGTTTAATTATCTAGGTTTTCACGATACATTTAAAGAGACATATTTTGTAAAAGTATCAATGATAATCCTTTTGAAAGTAACATAAATGTGAAGTCACTACCGATGATTTGACACGTCAGTTGTGAAGTTAGCCTTTTTGCTGAGTGTCTTTCTCATTGCAGTTGCTGCGGAATTGGATCGCAGCAAGCAGCAGAATTTATGTGTAGAGCAGGCTACGTGTGGAGACTGCATTGCGGCCGGGTCACGCTGCGGCTGGTGCACACAGGATGTGAGTGCACAGCTCCCCTTGGTGGCAGACACATGTACTAACACTGCCTAATGGTTTATTGAAAAGTGTTCACTTTGTTAAGCTGACGACACAAATAGTGTTTGTAATTTACCGTTACTATGTATTTGGACACCCTAAAATCTGCAAAAATAGCTATTTTTTCTGTATTGTATGAATTTGTAGAGCTATTATTTTTACATGTCCGAGTACATAACATACAGTACATATTAACTAAGTTTTTGGACACAAACAAGTTTTATGGACTATGTCTTCTGACAGCTAAGAATTTAATTAGGTTTATGTGTCCGAATGTGGTGAATAGAGTAGCTGCATTGTACATGTACAATGGTACAACTGACCATTGTACATGTACAATGGTACAACTGACCATTGTCATCACATTGAAGTTGGCACTCTTATGAACTGTGATAGGGAAATTACAATGTGTCATAAATGTATTAATGTGCAATGTTAAGTAAGACAGCTCTGCTGGTCTACCACGAAGCTAAAACCTACTGTAAAGCCAATTGTGGGTCATACATCAATTTATATACCGTATTCGTTCTTTTTAGCATACATGCTTTTCCAGCAGGGTCTGATGTCGGTCTGTGATTAAAACTGATCACTGGATCCATCGTTTATTGAAATTCCCTGTCAACCATTGACAATATGAGAAAGAAAGTTCCACCTGCATCCACAGCCTTTGCAAAGTTCCAGTATCCCTTTGACTACAAAAACACCATCACGTGGATGTATAAATCACTTCCTGTTAACTTCAGTTATATTGACGTGTTATCCCAACTGAACTTGAATGTATGCAGAGGATGGCATGGCCTGCTCTCTTGACTTTGTCCATGCCTTTGCACCACTGTCATGCAGGCCATCTGTCTTCTCCTATCCACTGTTGCCTGATCTCTTCAAAGAGTAGTTTTAAATACATGGTAACCATACAAAATTGACAAAAATGTCTTTTCTAATTTAGAGTGACAGATTTGTTAATGGTGCCATGTTTTAATGAACGATTTAGTCGTGCCACATAGCAGAGTATCTTAGACAGTAAAAAATACACATTATTTCCACCATTTGGCGCCACCATTTTGTCATTTTCATACTAATTTGATAAATATATTTTGTGTAACCTTAAGAATATGAAGTGTATTGTGCGCTAAAAAGAATGAATACGGTGTATATAATTACCATTTTTGTCGGTTTGTAGCATTAACAAGCGATTGTAAGCTTCAGGAAAGAAATTAAATGACCGGGTACAGTTAGAGTGTGTTATAGTGTTATGACTGTATGGTATGGCTGGTTCACTTCACCCTGCCTAGATATGTAGCAAGGCTGGTGAATTCTTGGTTTGTCATACTGTCTACAAAGTGTGCCTGTTTGTTTCAGAAATATGACAAAAGACACGCGGACCGCTGTGATCTAATAGAGAACCTCCTACCCAATGGCTGTGACCACTCACATATAATCCACCCAAACAGCACCATCAGCTATGACAACGTGAGTTCAAGTTACCTTTATTTGGTTGTGTTTGGATCTGAACTCTGAATGCTTGTGTGACTGGTTAACATATTCTTGAATTCAGTGTATGTTAGTTTTTGAAGTCACTGAACTGACTGGGTTATTGTGTAGTAGATGTATGAAGATGCATTTGGTTTTATTGTCGTAGTTTAACACAAGATAACAACTAGTATTTCCTAAGTACAGTACTTATCAGAAAAAAAACATTTTATCCATTTTTAACACTTTTTTAACAACAATTTTCTTCTAAATATTACTAATTTTCATTGTTTTCTAAGATGCATATATCAACAAAAACAAGTTTTTAAGGCTAGGCGCAGGTCGAAAATCTACTTTTTGACACTTGGGATGTCATTATTTTCGTATACGTTGATGTCTAGCGCGGCCTCACTAAAAATTTCATTATAAAATACCGATTAGAAATACACGAAAACGAGTACTTTGTTGCATGCTCCTTGGTCCAGAAGTTTAAGAAACATCACGTAATCCAACTGATACGTGCAAAACACACCATTTATTTGCTTCGATTTTAACACGAAGCGTTTGCACAACGCCACGATGTTGGTATCAACAGGAAGCTTAAAATGTCGTCTTTCTGCCTGGACAGCCCTCGAACATGTATAATGTAACGACCAACCCCGTTTCCACACCAAAGCATCCGGTGAAACTACGCTGATAACTCATTTACATAATGTATTCAACACGGAAACTACTGCCAGCCAATGAGCTGTTGCGTGTATTCATGTCAACCAATCAACGCCATTCCTGCGACCGCGCCCCCAACGATTCGACAATGAAACCAGCCACACATAAGTTTCTGTCGCCCACAGTTTTGGACGTCGCAAGCACCGTCAAAACAAGATGGTAGGCGGGAGGCCATCGAAGAAAGGTATGTATATATATGTTAGTTCTGTTACGATGCAAACAAATAAAATAGCATTACAGTAAATGACTGTAAATAGCCGAAGTTACGATCGGTTCATTCAAGTTTTTCTGTTGCCCTTGCTTACCAAGTTATCGCAACTGGCCTTCGCATCATATTTTGTTTAAAATTATAATTCCTAGAGTCATTTGGAATATCGATTTGAATAAAAACTGACTAATAATGCAATATAAATTGACTACACGAGTGATTTGTTGTACTAATCCAGTATTAGTGACACTGTTGGCAGGAATAGCATAGTAGTGATAATGTGTCACAGGTACTTAGCCACGCCCACTATCCTGTCACTGGGATTGGCACTGACTCTATCACAGACGAAATAATATTATTATTATGAAACAGTTATCTTCTGATTGACATTCTGACAAACATCTTATGTTTAATTATTAATATTTATTAATATAATATAACATTCTATATACAGTGTGTCCATGTCATTACTTCCTGCTACTGGTAACACATTTGTGCTAAGCTTTTATCAATTGGCAGATATTTTAAAATATTAATAACTGTTTTTGTTAACCACTTGACCACATTGAGACATATTTACATAATTTGCTACATGAGGGATTTTTCATGTTTCAGTTGAGCAGTCGGCAGTGCCTTTCCAAGAGCTGCACGAGAAGTCTGCCAGTGAGAGGAAACTCTCACTGATGTCAATGGAGAGAAGTGAACCAGATGCACAGCCATCATCGGAGGACAGCCACTTCATCTTGTTTGATCTGGCCATGCTGTGCGAGCTGCTGCAGCCTGTGGCGTGTCCTTGCTGCAGCCAGAAGACCCTGCGTGTTGGGGCACCTGGAACGACGAGGGGATACGCTGTCGAGGTTGCCCTGTCATGCAGCAGCTGTGGCAGTGAGCTGTCACGGTGCTTCACGTCAGCCGTACACCATCAACCACCGTGCTGTGCTGTGCCACTGTCGGCTTCGCACCGCACTGTCCACCGGGTGTACGAAGACGTGTACGGACCATGCGAGGGACCACGGCAGCTGGCTGTCAGCTACGACGGCACCTGGAAGAAATGCGGCTTCCAGTCCCCGATCGGTGTTGGCTTTGTGACCGACACCCTGACAGGCCTCGTACTCGACTATGCCATGCTCTCAAGGTACTGTATCGAGTGCGAGTTGGTTGGCAAGCAGCTGAGCGGGGAGGAGCTAGAGATGTGGCAACATCTCCTTGAGGACTCTTACACCACCAACCACAGAGGATCGAGTGGGTTGATGGAGACGGAGGCAGCAAAGGTGATGTGAGCGAGGTCCGTCGAGCTGCTGGATGCAGAGTACACCTCCCTGCTTGGTGACAGTGATGCTGCTGTCCTGTCGGCCCTCAACGCCCTACGGACCTGATGTGGAGATCACCAAACACGAGTGTATCAACCACATCAGTAAGAGGATGTTCCGGGGACTGGAGACGGCAGTGAAGGAGTCGAAGACTGCGGTAGGCTGCGGCCTCGGCGGAAAGGGTAAACTTACCCAAGTACGTATGAAGCAGTGGTCGCAGTACTACCGCAATGCCATTGTCAAGAACGCCCCAGACGTTGCCAAGACCCATGCTGTCATCTGGGCCATCTATGAACACAATGTGTCAACGCAGGACCAGCCACAACACGTCGACTGGTGTTGGTGGCAGCAAGCCATGGCTGCTGGGCTCAATCCGGAGGAGAGTCTTTGAGAGGGTCAACATGACCCACCGCTACCACTACCGGCTGCCGAACGACTGCTGCCTCTCTTCGAGCGCCTCACCAAGCCAGATATGCTGGAACGGTGCATGTCGCTCAGCACATCAAATGCAAACGAGTTGCCGCATTCAGTCATCTGGAGGAAGGCACCGAAGGCTGTCTTTGCATCAAGAGGCACTGGCGAAATTGCTTGTGCACTCGGCATTGTGCAATTCAACTGTGGGGGACAGGTCCTGGTGGATGCTGCCAGTGCTGTGCTCGACCTGCCTGAATCACCGAACAGCCAGCTGGCTGTTGTGGCAGCCAACGTGGATAGGAGGCGAATCAGGCAAGGCACAGAATCAGCAAAAGCAGAAACAAAGACCAACCGCAAGAGAAAGGCCCTGACAGAGCTGCATGTACAGACGACCAGGGCAGAGAGCGAGGGCCACCTGGCGGCTGGTAGAACGTGTATACTCTGACATTTCTGCTCTGCTGTGTCCAGCATTACAGAACATTATTTTGTGCAGTATCACTGAACAACACTACACTGTTTGTGTAACACTTGATATGTTGATCTATATTATACTTCTAAAAATGCTTTGAAGTATTTCATATGTCTGATCATAGTTTTTGCAAAAGTCTGATGTTGTTCATATTGTTATAAGCAACATATGTGATGCATACCTATGGTATGTTCATCTGGTACGCCATATTGAACTACATATAATACAGGTTGTTTCTTGGGTAGTCTCTAACATATTTCATGTAGACACCTCAGTAATACTGGCCGTTTTTGTTTTCTCGACATTAGTTTTTTATAAAAGTCGATTTAGTGAAGATTATTACATGACAAAAAAAATATGACATGTTGATGCATGGCATTTGCTGCAGTTATTCTCAGTATTGCAGTGCATACATTAAGATATTTTTATACAGTGGTTAAATATTGCTACCATGCAGACACTTCAACGAAACTGGTCATTTCTGTTTTTTTTTCCGCATATTTCTCAACATGCGTTTTTTGTAAATGTTGATTCTGTAACCTCTGTTACAGCAATATTATTACATGTAGATGTATTATTAGATGCATGGGATTTGCAGCAGTTGTTCTTAATACAGCCATGCATACAATAAGATGTTAATACAGTGGTTAGTTATCTGTATGAATGTAGACACTGCAATGTTACTAGTCATCAGTTACGTTTTTTTGCGAACTTTTTCAACAAATTTGTAGCACATGTTGATTGTATAAACATTATTACAAGAAAACTATAACATGCACATGCATAGCATTTTGAACAGTTATTTCTAATATTGCAGGGCACACAATAAGATGTTTTTAGGGTGGTCAGTGATATATATCATGTAAACACATCAACTTTACAAAACATGTTTTAGTTTTTTGCGTTTTTTTCAACATTGTATTTTAGGCATATGTTCCGTACAGAAAAAACCTAAACAGGAAAACTATAAAAGATACAGTCATGAAATTGTCAACAGTTGTTCTGTGTATTTTTGGACATACAATAAGGTGGTTTGGAATATTGTCAGGTTATATGGGGTGCTGGTATCCAATGGAAACGGAAAAAATGGAAACGAAAAAAGAGGGCCACCTCTACAGACCGTAATCAAAGGAACTCTAAGTAGTTTGGACAAACACACCGATTACAACAAGAAAGACAAGCTCGTTATTACGGGTACACGTGTACTTGGTGTTACCATTGACACACACCAAGCTGTATGTCTGCCATTTTCTAAACAAATTCAGCAAAAAATCTTCAAATTAATTAATACTGTCCGTCTTAGGAGGGACATATAACCAAAATATCCTGTCCGCGTACACTGTCCGACCCTTTTATCTATGTGTATCCAGCCCGTCTGAGGTATGTGTCGATTTTATTTTTAAACATTCACGCTACTAGCACCCACACAATCAGCAAATAATCTGTTCCATTCATTTAGTCCTTTGTGAGAATGAGAACTTTCTTATATCTAATCTACACTGCTCCTTTGCTAATGTAAGTTCATGCCCTCTAGTCCTTCTATCTTTCTTAACTGAGAAAAAAATATTTCTATCAATATTTTCATAACCCTTCAATATTTTAAACACTTCTATCTGATCTCCTCTCAACCTCCTGGTCTCTAGTGTTGTTAAACCGCATTTTTTTAGGTGTATTTCGTAACTAAGATCCCTCAGTTTTTGTATCATTTTAGTTGCTCTCCTCTGCACTCTTTCTAGCATATCTATGTCCTTCCTGCGATACGGCCTCCATGCTTGAATACAATATTCTAAATGAGGCCTAACTATTGTTTTGTACAGCGGTATTATTAGCTCTTTTTCCTTATACGTTATGTTTCGCCTAATTAATCCAAGGATTTGATTTCCCTTTGAAGCTGCAATTCCGCACTGCTCTGAAACCTTCATATCAGCACTAATGGTTAACCCTAAGTCCTTTTCTTTTACAGTAGTACTTAGTACAGTACCCCCATTGTATATTCTACCTCTTCGTTCCCATGTCCTGTGTGGAGGCATTTACATTTCCCAAAATTGAACAGCATTTGCCACTTTTCAGACCATTTGATCAACCTGTCAAGATCATCTTGTAAATGCTGTCTATCTCCATCACTTTTAATCCTTCTAAACACTTTTGTATCATCCGCAAATTTCAACACCTTGCTTGTTATTTCATCATCCAAATCGTTGATATATATTAAGAATAATATAGGTCCTAATACTGATCCCTGTGGTACCCCACTCAATACCGATTTCCAGTTTGAAGCCACCCCATCAACTACTACACGTTGTCTTCTGTCAATCAGCCATTGTTCTATCCAGTTTATTATACCATTTCCTATGCCATGAGCCTTTAGTTTAAGCAGTAATCTTTGATGTGGTACTTTGTCGAAAGCTTTTTGAAAATCTAAGTAGACGATATCTACTGGTGATCCCTCATCTACCCACTTAGTGATGTCTTCCAAAAAACATAACATATTTGTTAAGCATGACCTCGCTTTAAAAAAACCATGTTGAGATGGGTTTATCAAGTTTTGTTTAACAAGAAAATCCACCATGTGATCTTTAATTAGTCTTTCTAATAATTTACAAATCACTGATGTTAAACTCACTGGTCTATAGTTCTCTGACTTGTTTCTCGAACCTTTTTTGAATAACTGTATAATGTTTGCTTCTTTCCATTCTAAAGGAACCACTCCCTCTTCTAATGACAAGTTGAAAACTGTTGCAAGCGGTATGCTAATTTGTTCTACAATTTCCAATAGTAGTTTGGGTGGAATACCATCCTCTCCAGGTGATTTATTATCCTTCATAGCCCTTATTTTCTTAGCTACCATTTCTGGGGTTACAATTAATTGTCCTAAATAGTCTGAATCTGCCCCCTTGAACTTAGCCTCTGGTACTGGCAGTGAACTAATATCTTCCCTGGTAAACACTGAACTAAAGTACTCATTCAGGTCTTCTGCCATTAAGAATCCCTCTGATATTATATTTCCAGCACTATCTTCTAGAGGACCGACCTTATCTTGAACTTTCTGTTTGCTTCGAACATACGCATAAAAACTCTTGCTGTCATGTTTTATATTACTAGCTAATTGTTGTTCATAGCTTCTCTTTGAATTTCTAATTTCAGCTGTAGCTTGGTTAAGTGCTTCTTTATAACTGTTGTAGTCTTCATCATTTCCAGTACATCTATATGACTTCCACATCTTTTGTTTATACTTAATTTTTCTAATGGCTTCTTTCGATAAGTGTTTCTTTTTGGACCGTTTTCCTTGTTTTTTGAAGGGTACAAATTTATCGACTATGCACTTAATTTCACTCTTTAATATATTCCAGCATTCTGTTGCCGTCTTATTTTTCAGAGTGTTATTCCAGTCTATCTTTGCTAAATATTTCCTCATGTCCTTATACCTTCCTTTGTAGAAATTTCTCCTATACTGCTTTTTACTATTCCTTTCTGATTTTACTTTGATGGTAAAGTGTATCTGGTTGTGATCACTACTCCCCAGTGGCTCACATATCTTGACACTGTCAACTAATTCATTCTGTGAGGCCAAAACTATGTCTAACACATTCTCATCCCTGGTTGGTTCTAGCACATGTTGAGAAAGGAATGTATCTTGAACTAAAACTAAAAACTTGTGGTCCTCACTCCCCATACTCTGTAGAGATTTCCATTGTATATGCCCGTGGTTAAAATCCCCCATAATAATACAGTCCCGTTTGCTTACTTCCCTTATAGCGTTTTGTATTTTTTCATTCTCTTCTATGCTTATGTTTGGACTTCGATAAACTAACCCAACTGTTAACGTTGAGTTTCCTGTAACTATGTTACACCAAACAGCTTCTTCGCAATCTGCTTCTCTTTCTAATTTTATTTCATAAGCCTGAATAGATTCTTTAATATATAAAATAACTCCACCTCCCTTTCTTCCTATTCTATCTTTTCTAAACATTACATATCCTGTCAGTCCCAATTCAGCATCTGATATATCGGTGGTGGTCCAGGATTCGGTTATACCTATTATATGAGGGTCAATATCTTCTACCATAATGTTTAGTTCATTTCTTTTGTTTACTATACTCCTTGCATTTAAACAAACACATTTATATCCAGCTTCAGAAGAGTTTTCCAGACTGTTATTTGCTGATTCATTTGTGCTGTCTTTATCTATGCCTCCATTTTCAGGCTTTTCTGTGAGTCCCCCCTGCGAATCTAGTTTAAATAGATGCAACCTGTCCCACTGTCAACAGATTGCAGCAGGTTCTCTGAGAAAATTGCTGCCCCCTTTCCACTAAGATGGAGGCCATCTCTCATGTACATATCTTCCCTCCCAACAAAGTATCCCCATAAATCTGTGAATCCCACCCCCTCTTCTTCACACATCTGCTCAACTAGTGCGTTGATCGCCATCCTCTTGCAGTTTCTATACGTTGCCCCCCTTCCTCCCATTACTGGCAAAATTCCTGACAGAATAACCTGTTCAACTCTCGTCTTCTTTAGCTTCCTCACTAACTGTCTATACTTCTGTACTATCGCAGTTGTCCCCTCCCGGTCTGCATTATTTGTTCCTACATGTACCAGTATAGACCCCCCCTTGCCATGTCCCAATACCTTCTCTACCCTGTCAGTTACATGTTCAATCCTAGCCCCCGGTAAACAAACGACGTCCTTCCCCTCGCTCAGTGTCTTGTCCGTCTTTCTCATAATGGAGTCGCCCATAAACACCCTCTCTTTCCTCATTGCCCCCTCAATCACTGCCTTAGAATAGCTCCTTCTTCGGTTTGCATCTGTCTGGTTGTTGTCTTTCCCCCCTGTCGTCTTCTCTCCTGTCACATTCTCTTCCGATCCATTCTTTCCTGTCGCTTTTTCTCTTGTCACCTTTCCTCCTGTCAGCGTCCCTTTTATCAACTTCTCTTCTGTCACATTTGCTCTCACTTCCTTTCGTCCCTTCTTCTTTCGTCCCATCTCCTTTTCTTCTCACCTCTCCCGTCCCATCTTCCCTCCCTCCTTCTCTACGGTCACTTTCTTCCCTGTCACCTTCACGCTTGTCACGTTTTCTGTTGTCGATTTTCCAATTTCTTCCCCTCCAATCACCTTCCCTCCTCTCAATCTCCTTTCCTCAGTTTTCTTGCCACTGCTATTCTCCTTCAGTCTTGCAGTATTCTCACCTCTCTCCCTGTCGTCTCTCTCCATTCGACCTGCCTCCTTGCTAATTCCTATCTCCATTCCCTTCACAATATCTGTCAACCTAACTATCTCCTTCTGCAGACACTCCACCTTCCAACACCCAATGCACTGAAAGGTGAATCCTTCCTCCATGGTTTCTGCCCATGACTTCCCACAGCCGGACAATGCAAAATCTACCCAGCTGTGGCAGTGATCGCACACCAAGTGTCGCTTTGCCTTGACTTGCCGCTTGCAAGGCGCCATATCCCGATCAGAATTTATTTAATAACTTAACTAACTTAGTCTTTATAAAGACTGTTTCCTGTGTACTACAGCACACTTTAGGTTACAAATTTCAATTACACAGCCGACTATTTATCCTGACACGAACGCTAACATTACCGGTAGTGACCTAATTTAAATACGATCAATTACGTTATGTTAGGCAGCTTTAGGTTACGCCGCCCGACTATCGCCCTTGCTTAATTTTAACAACAATGCTACCTAATCAAAATATCTAGCAAGTACTGGCTTACACAGATATTATCTTATGTAAGTAGTTTGATGGTTGTTACTTTATCTCCTATATATTCTACCACATAATCAGGTTTGTTAAATCTTGTTTACAACTTATCGAAGGCTAAGCCTAAGTGAGTTACCCTATTATCACTCACTATACTAAGGTGTTCTAAAATACTTTAACTAACTAACTTTTAAGCACAACTGCTACTCAATATATGTTTATTGCAACTTTATGAATTATATTAAGGCAAGAATAATACTTATCAATCAGTAATTCCACTTGTTCATCAACTTTTCTGCACCACCAATTTCTACGATCTATCTCCGCCAAATATAGCCTCCTTGTTCCTCTATGATGAGTAGTGTTTGTATTACATCGGAATATTACACAATAACTCATTCTGACGCTCGTTTCGACCCAAAAGCTATACTTGTAAACATGCTCTGAATGCATGGAAAGGGTCGGCCTGATGCGAGTTCGAATCATAAGTGACGTCACATATCGGCATCCCGAAAAGCGCACCAAAAATATGCATATTTGAAAATGTCCGGATGCACTGCATAAAATGTGGAATTTCTAATTCATTGATTTTTTTGGCTTGGTAGACATGGAAATAGATAGCAGGATGTAATATAACATGAATTCAAGCAATAGGTGTTTTTATTCTCTTTAATTTTGTTGTACGCTTGTTGCAGAACTTGAACCCCCAGAATGCCCAGCAGGGTCAGGAGGCCGTTCAACTTTCACCCCAAGAGGTCACCATCAACCTACGTCCCAGTGAGTGCCTTTCTCGATTTGTTCTGGATTATACATGGTTATTAAAGATATATACTGCAATAATAACATATTATCAACTAATGGTAGAGGGTCCAACCAGTGTTTTCATAAAACCAAGTTACACAGTGTAAACCTTATATATTCTGGCATTTTGTATTAGATATCATTCTATTGGTTATCTGTTTATGCCATTCAGTTCACACATGAACAACTGTCAATAATTTAGCATTCTTGGATGTGAACAAGTTTAATGATGTCAGGCATTGATGGGATCATGCGACATATTATTAAATGTAGTTCATTAAAACATATTCACAGTCAATATGCTAGAATAGATAATGTTTAGACTAGTGCTGGTTCGATACTAGATATATTGAAGAATCGCGATACTTGTGAAAGTTCAATACCAATATTTTGTGGTATCATGATACTTCCATATATCGGGTATCGAACTCCGAGTAGTGCTGCTTCAATACCGTCGATACCTTCGATATATCGACTCCATTCGATATCGTCGAAGTTACGGATAAAATACGGGACCAACGCCACTACGTCTACGGAAACTCCGGACAGTAGCGTCACAGATGTCTATTGGCTGATTGACATTGAATGACATCAGCAAATTTGGGGAAATCACCAAATCGGCGCCAATTGATTGGTTATACGACGTACAAAAACACTTTGCAAATTAAAAACAAAGATCGCCGAATTTCGTAAATTTTTGAAGTATAACTCCACAAATTTACTCCATCCTGATAATAATAAGGAGGCAGACTAGCGGACAGACACTATGGTGTGCCCTGACATGCTAACTGATGTGATATTTGACCGTGAAAATATATTCTGAAGCCGACGGCTTAAAGATGGAGTGAACGGCACCTATTTTCGCCCAGTCGCAGGCCGTGCATGACGCAATTTTGGCGGCCACAAACTTAATGTTACTTTCAACGACGGTACCTAATTCAAAAATAAATTTATAGTGCGATGTTGACCAAGTTCATCAGTTTAGTTTACTGGTTGGTTAGTTTAAGAAACGAGTCATAAAATGAGAAGGTTGACATAATTTGCATAATTCTGTTCCGTGGTGCGACATGTTGCATTTTAATAGATTCGCATGGCGGTATTACAACACAATTATACATAATGAGATTATTATCCAAGATACATATACAGTTGTTGTGCCTTTGTTTTCTGCAAACAATGCCGGTGTATAAAATTAAATTAACTTGCTCATGGAGAACATTTATCGTGAATAAGTATAGTTACACGTCAACTCACATGTGTGATTTGAATTTGTTGGAAAATGTTTTGTCATATGCCGGCCCACATTGTTACCAAACGTCAGATTGGCCAATGTAACTAGATAGTTTGTTTTATTCTGCTTTCTAATGATATCATATTTAAAAGTGCAGTGGGAAATAATAAAGTTACGTCCATTTTAAATAAAGACCTGTCATTTTCTGATGCTGACAAAATTTTTTTTTTTCTAATTTTTATGGTCAGTAACTGGCTGTGTCTCCTCTGCACAAGATTAAAATGTAAATGGGTTAAAAGCACGCATTAGTATTTGTGGATCTAGTTTTGAAAAGTTAATAATATAAGTAATTATTGAAACACAACAAAATAGCCTTGATTATCCAGGTTTCGTTCTATCTTTTGCAGTTTGGTGGCGCCTTTATTTGGTGTTTTTTATTTTTTTATTGCAATCATAATACATATATTTTCCCTTTGAATTTGAAACATGCAATCAGTTTATTTGTACAAACATTTGTTTAAGATATATATTCTAATTTGTTTTTTTAGGTAATAAATTATTCGCTGTAATGTGTATAATAACATCCCAATCTGTATTTTTTTATATTTTCCAAACAGTCACGTAAACTGCTATTTGTAAACAGTGTGTAGTACAATTATTAATTTAATTTCAATATTTTATTACAATTGCCTAGACGTTGTTATAACAACATTTACTATAGTAATTAATTATAATTAAACAATTACAAATATAATTTGTTTATTGAAATAAGTGAAAACTGCATAATAATCGTTTTTGCATGAATAATGATCAGTCAGTATGTCAATGTCAATGGCCAAGTTGAAAAATGAATATATGCATTGTATCGTTCCCCATAGATGCTTGATGCTTGGTAGCGAAGGGTGCATGTCTATTATTATCATCTCAAAATTGGCACCAGGCAACACGTATCAACAACTCATATATTCAGCATATCTACCTAATATCGACACATGACAAGAACGCAATGCATTATGAATGTTCTAACAAGTTTCTGTAAGGTGGTGGCAGCAGCACTATTGCAAAAATGTGCCATCTATGACATTAACAAGCATTCATTCATAACTTCTATATTTTCAAGCATGTTTCCCTAATGGAAAAAGGATGTGTCCTTCTATTGGATAATGTGCTTCTATCGGGAATGATACCCGATATGAATTAGACTTACAACGTAAGTATCGAGTATCGAACATAATTCTGGTATCGATCGATATTGAAGAAATCAGGTATCGAACCAGCACTAGTTTAGACTGTATAACTTTTTAATGTACACTAAATAAAAATATTCACCAAAATGAAGAAGAATTTGAATGAATGGTTGACAGTGAATTCTTGCTGTGTCCTTTGCATTATGTGTCACTTTCTGGCAAATGGGTAGGGTATCCAGAGTGCATGGACCATGGTACTATCTACCCTGGGTAGGTTTTCCAGAGTGCATGAACCATCCAAGAGTCGACAATAAGTGGCACTGTTTGTTTTTTCTGCGGTCGCGTCGCATTTTGTTGACAACATCTCAGATGTAACACAACATAACACATATTTATTGTTTCTAGGGAAGAATTCTTTCTATAACATACTCTCATAGATAAACATTGCAGAGAATGATGATGGAGGCAGACAAGTGATGGATGCATTAATAAACATTCGAGAGAAGGATGATGGAGGCAGACAAGTGATGGGTGCATTAATAAACATTCGAGAGAAGGATGATGGAGGCAGACAAGTGATGGGTGCATTGATGGAATGTGAGGGGTGTCGTTGACAAATGAACGAGTAATCAGAAAAGGCAAGGTTCGAAAAAGGCAAGATTCAGAAAAGGCCAGATGTAGCTCCAGTTGCCTGCGGTAGTAAGAGTAAATACACATTGTTTGTTACAGACACACCCTACAAGATGTAGCTCCAGTTGCCTGCGGTAGTAAGAGTAAATACACATTGTTTGTTACAGACACACCCTACAAGATGTAGCTCCAGTTGCCTGCGGTAGTAAGAGTAAATACACATTGTTTGTTACAGACACACCCTACAAGATGTAGCTCCAGTTGCCTGCGGTAGTAAGAGTAAATACACATTGTTTGTTACAGACACACCCTACAAGATGTAGCTCCAGTTGCCTACGGTAGTAAGAGTAAATACACATTGTTTGTTACAGACACACCCTACAAGATGCAGGTGCACTTCAAGCAGGCAGAGAACTACCCTGTCGACCTCTACTTTGTCATGGACCTCTCAAAGTCTATGGAGGATGACAAGGCAAAGCTTGCTGAACTGGGTGATGCGCTGTGTAAGTGCTAGAGACATTTATCCAGTGGTATAGAATAGCCAGAATGTCTAAAAATGGCAATGTTTCATTTTCTAAACTAAATCTTGTCATCTCAACTATTTAGGAGGATTACTGTCAGTCATTTTAAATGTTCTCATTTGCGACATATATAAAGTTGTTTTCAGGTAGGTCAAGTTGATGGGTAACATGTCTTGCCTACTCCAACATTCATGAATATGTGTTTAAAAAAATGCTCTTTAGTGGTCTTATTTTGTAAATATAACAATACTTTTACAAGGCATTTGTTCTTTCTCATTGTCTCAGAAATCACTAGTCAATGGTAGTAATAGCTTTCGTGAATAGGCGTTTATAAAGTCACAGCTCTAATTTTTGGACCTAACATCTTAATTTATTTTAACATTGTTTGTCTGTAGCGGAGAGGATGTCGGGAATCACAAAGAACTTCCGTCTTGGATTTGGCTCATTTGTTGACAAGAAGACGATGCCCTATGTCAGCACCATTCCTGATGAGTAAGTCAGTTCAGTGAACATTCTGGCTATGGCATAATCATTATTCTAGCATTTCTACAATGCCAGGGTCCAAGTATTTTTGTGCAACTATGGTCCCTGGATTTTCACACAACCAGAATCCTATGATTTCCACACAACCAGGGTCCTTGGATTTCCACACAACCAGGGTCTTAGGATTTCCACACAACCAGGGTCTTAGGATTTCCACACAACCAGGGTCCCTGGATTTCCACACAACCAGGATCCTTGGATTTCCACACAACCAGGGTCCCTGGATTTACACACAACCAGGGTCCATGGATTTACACACAACCAGGGTCCCTGGATTTCCACACAACCAGAATCCTATGATTTCCACGCAACCATGGTCCTTGGATTTCCACACAATCAGGGTCCCTGGATTTCCACATAACCAAGGTCCGTGGATTTCCACACAACTAGAATCCTATGATTTCCACACAACCAGAATCCTATGATTTCCACACAACCAGAGTTCTTGGATTTCCACACAACCTGAATCCTATGACTTCCACACAATCAGGGTCCTTAGATTTCCATACAACCAACATCTTTGGATTTCCACACAACCAGAAACCTATGATTTTCGCACAACCAATGTACTTGAATTTCCACGCAACCAGGTTCCTTGGATTTCCACATAATCAGGGTCCTGCGATGTTCACACAACCCAGGTCCTGCGATTCTTACACCAACCAGGGTCCTGCGATTTCTTTGATTTTCCACAGATTTACATCCACATCTATTCACATGAGCTTGCTTACCTGTCCAAACTATTTCTCACAAAGCTTGCTTTTTCTTAATTGCATTTCTTACTTGGTAGTAAGCAAACTGTCGTTTTACGATTTATACAATTTTTTTCACATACCCGTTTCCTTGTGTATGCATTGAGTAATAAATGGTTTGTTCTTCCAGTTTGATTGAACCTTGTGACAAGTGTGCTGCCCCCTATGGATTCAAGAATCAACTACCACTCACTAATGACACGTCCCAGTTCAGGGTACGCGATGATCTTTCTCGTTGGGTGCTTATAGAGTGCACAAAAGTGCAACAATTCATATATAAAAGCTATTCTGAATTACAATTGTGGAAATTGATGCATAGTTGCTGTAAACAAAGACCAATTGATTCTCTGTTCTTTAAAATGTATTATTTTAAATGATGCTATTGCTAAATATTTATGAAAAAATTCAATCTGACAGAGAACGATATATGAATGGAACAGTTGATGCACTTCATGTGCAAACAGCATGAATATGTTCAAAAACTAATTTCCAATCACCCACTACATACAGATAAACCATCCTGTTACATTGTTGAACTTTTGTTAAACCATTGCCTCTTGTTCAGTTGCCATCTATGGTTTATTGCATTGGATGGCAATCTTGTAAAATCTATTGTAGTCATGTCTGATATTAACATCATGCAACCATATACTTAGTCATTCTTCCAATTTGACTTGTGGATCTTGCTCCCCCTAGGTGTACCTGAAGAGAGTGGAGTCAATCTTGCCATTTTAATCAGCAACAATGTATATGAAACAGAGCATACTTATTATAGAGACAACAATCTGAATTATTTAATAGGAAATTTGTGTAATGCCTACTTTGGTCACCAGGTGGAAGTGATGGACGCCCCGATCTCCGGCAACTTGGACTCACCTGAGGGTGGGTTTGATGCCCTCATGCAAGCCATTGTCTGCAAGGTACGTCTATAATGGTACACAACTAGACTGGCTAGTGCATGTGGGGGGGGGGGCACTAGTCTGTAAATGGGTGTGATGATATGTCAGGAACCAGACAAGGAATCTTACACAATTTTCAACATATGTGTTTGCTGTGAAAAAGTTTTTTTCTCAATTGCATAAGCTTCTAAGCATAATATCCAGATATTTATTAGAAATTGGTCTACCCGATTCAGCTTATCGATATTTAGATCGACCTACATGTTTGTCTTGTTTCTGAGGATTTAGGCACAGAAGAAGTTATCTTTTTATTATGATTTTGTGGGACGTCCCACATTAAAACATTTAATTTTGTAATTAGTGAGACCCATTCCAGGTTTGCAAGAATGCAACAATGCTATTTTTTAAAACTGATAGTTTAAAATTTAGAAACAATAAACTTCCTTCGGAGCCATATTTGCATCATATGTATGCTAATTATATATTTTTTCTAAATTTTATATCAACTTAAATCCATAATACACATTGTAACATACATGCCAGCACATTAAGCATCACTGCATGCACTGTACTTGGACTAACCCTCCCCCGCTGTTCTCTCCTGTCATTGAAAAGGTGGAGTGCAATTTACAATTTTTCACTTTCACCAGTGTTTATGGCTAAATACATAACCAAACACCCTGACTCTAGAGAGGGTAGACTCTTAAAAATAAACCATTCAACACATTACTCAGTTGGGCTTGCCAATTTACAATAGATACTGTTAAAAAAGAGATGAGATGCTGCTATAGTTGTGTCTGTTAAACCAGCGTCATATTGGGTGGCGACAAGCTTCCAGGAAGATGCTGCTTTTTTCTACTGACGCTGGCTTCCATATCGCCGGAGACGGAAAGGTTTGTAAAGATTTAGTCGTTTATATTGCTTCAATGACTCTAGTTGTTGAAACTGTCGTATTCTTTCCTTTCTCCAAATCAAAATTTTCCTAAAACCACGTTAGAATGTGGGTAACTATCGACACAACACTTTCATTGAGTTTTCTGGTATACTTTGGCTTTAGACCAAAAATATCGTTGATTTGTCTGTTACCCTGTAAAAGAAATATTCAGAAATGTGATGGCCAGTTTTCATTGGTTTATTTGAACAATTTTTAGATAGTTGTAATTTTTTTTAGTTATAATAAAAAATAACATTTCATCAAATCAAGTGGAAATCAACTGAACCCACATTTCTATGCACAATTTTTCTATAATGCCAATACAGATCAATGTGTGTTATAATAAGGTAAGACACTGATTAATGCAAGTAGTGAATGTTTTGTGCATGTTAATTAATCAGCTAAATTTGTTATCTGTCGTCAGTTGGGTGGCATTGTGAAGCCAAATGATGGTGAATGTCACATGGACAGAAACGGCTACTACAGTGAGAGCCTCTCCCAGGTATGACAATGAAATACTGGAAATACTGACTTGTTCCTTATATACCTGGAAATAAAATACTAATCTGTCCCGATGAACCGAGAAGTAAAATACTGATCTGTCCCCATATACCTGATACTAAAATACTGATCTGGTCCTATGAACCCAGAAATAAAATTCTGATCTGTTCCCATGAACCAGGAAATAAAATACAAATCTGTCCCCAGTGAACTGGGAAGTATAACCCTGATGTGTCTGTGTTGTAGGACTATCCATCCATCAGTCAGATGTATAACCCTGATGTGTCTGTCTTGTAGGACTATCCATCCATCAGTCAGATGTATAACCCTGATGTGTCTGTCTTGTAGGACTATCCATCCATCAGTCAGATGTCTCGCAAGATCGCCGAGAAAAAGGTGAACATCATCTTTGCTGTCACCGAGGAGCGTCTGCCTCTCTACCAGAAGCTCAGTGAGCTGTTTGAAGGCTCTGTTGTAGGAAAGCTCGCTAAAGACTCGTCAAATGTTGTTGAACTTGTGCGTGTCAACTACCAGGTGAGAGACGAACTAACGCTGCCTTCTCTGTTGATTTGGCCCATCACGAATTGGTTCGTTGATGTTCACCTTTGTATTGTGAGAATAGTTGAGATGAAATGTGCCATCAGTTTACAAAGATTATGCACAGTGGATTGACCGGAACCTCAATATTAAGGTCACTGCTTAAAAATAACCTCAACAGCGAGATGAATGCATTAGCACACAACACATCCTATACATTACTCTTATCAAATGATTTATGACCTGCCCCAGGGTGACCTAAATTGTGACGTGGCTTTATTACCGGGGTAACCACACAGCGAGGTCCAACTGTACTGATGTTGTTAATAGGGTAACCACAAAGCGAGGTCCGACTGTACTGGTGTTGTTAATAGGGTAACCACAAAGTGAGGTCCGACTGTACTGACGTTGGTAATAGGGTAACCACAAAGCGAGGTCCGACTGTACTGATGTTATTACCGGGGTAACCACATAGTGAGGTCTGACTGTACTGATGTTGTTACCGGGGTAACCACACACCGAGGTCCGACTGTACTGATGTTCTTACCAGGGTAACCACACACCGAGGTCCGACTGTACTGATGTTCTTACCAGGGTAACCACACACCGAGGTCCGACTGTACTGATGTTCTTACCAGGGTAACCACACACCGAGGTCCGACTGTACTGATGTTGTTACCAGGGTAACCACACAGTGAGGTCCGACTGTACTGATGTTGTTACCGGGGTAACCACACAGCGAGGTCCGACTGTACTGATGTTGTTACCGGGGTAACCACACACCGAGGTCCGACTGTACTGATGTTGTTACCAGGGTAACCACACAGTGAGGTCCGACTGTACTGATGTTCTTACCAGGGTAACCACATAGTGAGGTCTGACTGTACTGATGTTCTTACCAGGGTAACCACACAGTGAGGTCCGACTGTACTGGTGTTGTTAATAGGGTAACCACAAAGTGAGGTCCGACTGTACTAACCACAAAGCGAGGTCCGACTGTACTGATGTTATTACCGGGGTAACCACATAGTGAGGTCTGACTGTACTGATGTTCTTACCAGGGTAACCACATAGTGAGGTCTGACTGTACTGATGTTCTTACCAGGGTAACCACATAGTGAGGTCTGACTGTACTGATGTTCTTACCAGGGTAACCACATAGTGAGGTCTGACTGTACTGATGTTCTTACCAGGGTAACCACATAGTGAGGTCTGACTGTACTGATGTTCTTACCAGGGTAACCACATAGTGAGGTCTGACTGTACTGATGTTCTTACCAGGGTAACCACATAGTGAGGTCTGACTGTACTGATGTTCTTACCAGGGTAACCACATAGTGAGGTCTGACTGTACTGATGTTCTTACCAGGGTAACCACATAGTGAGGTCTGACTGTACTGATGTTCTTACCAGGGTAACCACATAGTGAGGTCTGACTGTACTGATGTTCTTACCAGGGTAACCACATAGTGAGGTCTGACTGTACTGATGTTCTTACCAGGGTAACCACATAGTGAGGTCTGACTGTACTGATGTTGTTACCAGGGTAACCACATAGTGAGGTCTGACTGTACTGATGTTCTTACCAGGGTAACCACATAGTGAGGTCTGACTGTACTGATGTTCTTACCAGGGTAACCACATAGTGAGGTCTGACTGTACTGATGTTCTTACCAGGGTCGAGGTGACTGTACTGATGTTGTTACCAGGGTAACCACACAAGGTCCGACTGTACTGATGTTCTTACCAGGGTAACCACATAGTGAGGTCTGACTGTACTGTGAGGTCTGACTGTACTGATGTTCTTACCAGGGTAACCACACAGTGAGGTCCGACTGTACTGGTGTTGTTAATAGGGTAACCACAAAGTGAGGTCCGACTGTACTGACGTTGGTAATAGGGTAACCACAAAGCGAGGTCCGACTGTACTGATGTTATTACCGGGGTAACCACATAGTGAGGTCTGACTGTACTGATGTTCTTACCAGGGTAACCACATAGTGAGGTCTGACTGTACTGATGTTCTTACCAGGGTAACCACATAGTGAGGTCTGACTGTACTGATGTTCTTACCAGGGTAACCACACAGTGAGGTCTGACTGTACTGATGTTCTTACCAGGGTAACCACATAGTGAGGTCTGACTGTACTGATGTTCTTACCAGGGTAACCACATAGTGAGGTCTGACTGTACTGATGTTCTTACCAGGGTAACCACATAGTGAGGTCTGACTGTACTGATGTTCTTACCAGGGTAACCACATAGTGAGGTCTGACTGTACTGATGTTCTTACCAGGGTAACCACATAGTGAGGTCTGACTGTACTGATGTTCTTACCAGGGTAACCACATAGTGAGGTCTGACTGTACTGATGTTCTTACCAGGGTAACCACAT
This sequence comes from Paraescarpia echinospica, assembly GCA_020002185.1. Lineage (NCBI taxonomy): Eukaryota > Metazoa > Annelida > Polychaeta > Sabellida > Siboglinidae > Paraescarpia > Paraescarpia echinospica. The sequence continues at coordinate 1,660 of JAHLWY010001135.1, read as the reverse complement.
AGTGAGGTCTGACTGTACTGATGTTCTTACCAGGGTAACCACATAGTGAGGTCTGACTGTACTGATGTTCTTACCAGGGTAACCACATAGTGAGGTCTGACTGTACTGATGTTCTTACCAGGGTAACCACATAGTGAGGTCTGACTGTACTGATGTTCTTACCAGGGTACCAGTGAGGTACTGTACCTTACCAGGGTAACCACACAGTGAGGTCTGACTGTACTGATGTTCTTACCAGGGTAACCACATAGTGAGGTCTGACTGTACTGATGTTCTTACCAGGGTAACCACACAGTGAGGTCCGACTGTACTGATGTTCTTACCAGGGTAACCACATAGTGAGGTCTGACTGTACTGATGTTCTTACCAGGGTAACCACATAGTGAGGTCTGACTGTACTGATGTTCTTACCAGGGTAACCACATAGTGAGGTCTGACTGTACTGATGTTCTTACCAGGGTAACCACATAGTGAGGTCTGACTGTACTGATGTTCTTACCAGGGTAACCACATAGTGAGGTCTGACTGTACTGATGTTCTTACCGGGGTAACCACATAGTGAGGTCTGACTGTACTGATGTTCTTACCAGGGTAACCACATAGTGAGGTCTGACTGTACTGATGTTCTTACCAGGGTAACCACATAGTGAGGTCTGACTGTACTGATGTTCTTACCAGGGTAACCACATAGAGAGGTCTGACTGTACCGATGTTCTTACCTTCTCAGGGTAAACTACATAGTGAGGTCTGACTGCACTGATGTTCTTACCAGGGTAACTACTACAGTGAGTCTCGATGTTCTTACCTGTGGGTAAACTACATAGTGAGTAGTCTGACCGTACTGATGTTCTTACCAGGGTAAACTTCACACAGTGAGGTCTTGACTGTACTGATGTTCTTACCAGGCAACTACCACAGTGAGGTCTCGACTGTACTGATGTTCTTCTTACCAGGTAACCACACAGTGAGGTCCGACTGCAATTGATGTTCTTACCAGGGCAACCACATAAAGTGAGGTCTGACTGTACTGATGTTCTTACCAGGGTAACCACATAGTGAGGTCTGACTGTACTGATGTTCTTACCAGGGTAACCACACAGTGAGGTCTGACTGTACTGATGTTCTTACCAGGGTAACCACACAGTGAGGTCTGACTGTACTGATGTTCTTACCAGGGTAACCACATAGTGAGGTCTGACTGTACTGATGTTCTTACCAGGGTAACCACATAGTGAGGTCTGACTGTACTGATGTTCTTACCAGGGTAACCACACAGTGAGGTCCGACTGTACTGGTGTTGTTAATAGGGTAACCACAAAGTGAGGTCCGACTGTACTGACGTTGGTAATAGGGTAACCACAAAGCGAGGTCCGACTGTACTGATGTTATTACCGGGGTAACCACATAGTGAGGTCTGACTGTACTGATGTTCTTACCAGGGTAACCACATAGTGAGGTCTGACTGTACTGATGTTCTTACCAGGGTAACCACATAGTGAGGTCTGACTGTACTGATGTTCTTACCAGGGTAACCACATAGTGAGGTCTGACTGTACTGATGTTCTTACCAGGGTAACCACATAGTGAGGTCTGACTGTACTGATGTTCTTACCAGGGGAACCACATAGTGAGGTCTGACTGTACTGATGTTCTTACCAGG
>JAHLWY010001134.1:0-18066 GCA_020002185.1 Paraescarpia echinospica | reverse complement strand
AGCCGAACACGTGGCACGAATTGAACTTTGACCAACTAGACGGACAAACGAAACACTAAACTTAGCCCAACAGATTGCACAAATTGAACTCAGACCAACTAGTCGAACAAACGAAACACTATACTTTGACCAACACGCTGCACGAATCAAACTATAGACACGAGTTGTACAAACGAAACACTAAACTTAGCCCAACAGTTTGTACGAATTGAACTCAGACCAACTAGTCGGACAAACGAAACACTAAATTTTGACTAGCGAGCGACAAGAACCAAACTTGTCGGACAAACGAAACACCAAACTTAACAGGTTTCTGGGTCAAATTCCACCATAAGGGGACAAATAGACGGTTTATCGCGTGAGATCCCACCAATTCGACGGAATTCCACCGAAATAGATGGGTTACCTCGTGAGATTCCACCAATTCGACGGAATTCCACCGGAATAGACGGGATACCGCGTGAGATTCCACCGATTCGACGGAATTCCACTGCAATAGACGGTTTATCACGTGAAATTCCACTGAGTCAACTGCAATAGACAGGTATAGAACGAGTTGTACAAACCAAACTTAGACCGACGTGTTCCAAGAGCCATTCCGTTCTTTACATTTGAACAGTAAACACGTACATCATGAGCTTATCGACTCGTCTACCAGCTGCCAACAAGCCTACACCAGTATCACGGGCGGCCTTCCAGTGCCCGAATTGTAAGAGACATTTCACACAGAAAGATAGCTGGAATCGACACATTGCCCACATTCGCTGTAGGCCATCGACAAAAACTACATCGACAGGCACTACGTTATTCAATTCACTTGTCTCGGCGCCTACTACGACACATGTGCCTCTGTCCTCAGCGACAAACTCGATATTGTTGTTTCCATCTCAGGTGAACATGGAGCATACAAAGAAGATGGCGCTAGTCGATCCCCGTATTTTAAAAAACATTCAACCGCAACGTCCTTCGACTGCTAAACCTATCGAAAGTGTTTTGCGACGACTCGACAATGAAATGCAAGACATATTAGAACGAAGCGATATACACGAGAGGGAAACAGTTGTGTTGTATAACCAGGTATTGATTCGGTACAACGATCTTTCCGACAAATGGATCCAAGAACCCGTGCGTGTGGTCATCGAAAAAATTCCCAGTAAAGGGGAAAACAAAGTACAACCTGCTAACGAAAATGAAATCGTCGAAAAGGAGAGCATCGAAAACGAAATCATCGACAACGTTCCAAAAACTTTGAAGCAGAAAGCACGAAGAATATTCGATAAAATGAAAAATGCCGTAAGGTGGAACGATCGTAGCGAGGTGATGTACTGAAACTAGGTGGTACCCGGAAGTAACATTGTAGATCTCGTGAACGATGTGTTGAGAAAACGGAAGTCGTTTGAACCGGTGGGATGGGAAACCTCCGCTCGTGGTCTCAAGGACGTCAACACGCCAATGGATTTAGTCGGGAACTCAGGTCGTTGGCTTTACATGCAGACAGCGTCAGTGGACGACGATATGTCAAAGGAAACCAGCATTCCATTTGACAGCGATCGTCATCGGAATCGTAGACAACCTGCATCATAGCGGCGCGCAGCTCATTCGGTGACACCTTTGCAAATCACACGTTGGGAACCATACTAGTATGACCGATTTGCGACAAAAACAGGTTCGCGTGGTACATACAATCCACAGGAACAGTGTTCAAGAGAGATCATATGTGGAATATTCAAATAAAATCGTCTTTATGCTATGGATGAGTGTGTTTGTTTGTTTTTAGATTTCATCGTAATCAAGACACAACTAACTTTTCCTCATCTCACTGACAACAAAGTTGCACAAACGAAACACTAAACTTAGCCGAACACGTGGCACGAATTGAACTTTGACCAACTAGACGGACAAACGAAACACTAAACTTAGCCCAACAGATTGCACAAATTGAACTCAGACCAACTAGTCGAACAAACGAAACACTATACTTTGACCAACACGCTGCACGAATCAAACTATAGACACGAGTTGTACAAACGAAACACTAAACTTAGCCCAACAGTTTGTACGAATTGAACTCAGACCAACTAGTCGGACAAACGAAACACTAAATTTTGACTAGCGAGCGACAAGAACCAAACTTGTCGGACAAACGAAACACCAAACTTAACAGGTTTCTGGGTCAAATTCCACCATAAGGGGACAAATAGACGGTTTATCGCGTGAGATCCCACCAATTCGACGGAATTCCACCGAAATAGATGGGTTACCTCGTGAGATTCCACCAATTCGACGGAATTCCACCGGAATAGACGGGATACCGCGTGAGATTCCACCGATTCGACGGAATTCCACTGCAATAGACGGTTTATCACGTGAAATTCCACTGAGTCAACTGCAATAGACAGGTATAAAACGAGTTGTACAAACCAAACTTAGACCGACGTGTTCCAAGAGCCATTCCGTTCTTTACATTTGAACAGTAAACACGTACATCATGAGCTTATCGACTCGTCTACCAGCTGCCAACAAGCCTACACCAGTATCACGGGCGGCCTTCCAGTGCCCGAATTGTAAGAGACATTTCACACAGAAAGATAGCTGGAATCGACACATTGCCCACATTCGCTGTAGGCCATCGACAAAAACTACATCGACAGGCACTACGTTATTCAATTCACTTGTCTCGGCGCCTACTACGACACATGTGCCTCTGTCCTCAGCGACAAACTCGATATTGTTGTTTCCATCTCAGGTGAACATGGAGCATACAAAGAAGATGGCGCTAGTCGATCCCCGTATTTTAAAAAACATTCAACCGCAACGTCCTTCGACTGCTAAACCTATCGAAAGTGTTTTGCGACGACTCGACAATGAAATGCAAGACATATTAGAACGAAGCGATATACACGAGAGGGAAACAGTTGTGTTGTATAACCAGGTATTGATTCGGTACAACGATCTTTCCGACAAATGGATCCAAGAACCCGTGCGTGTGGTCATCGAAAAAATTCCCAGTAAAGGGGAAAACAAAGTACAACCTGCTAACGAAAATGAAATCGTCGAAAAGGAGAGCATCGAAAACGAAATCATCGACAACGTTCCAAAAACTTTGAAGCAGAAAGCACGAAGAATATTCGATAAAATGAAAAATGCCGTAAGGTGGAACGATCGTAGCGAGGTGATGTACTGAAACTAGGTGGTACCCGGAAGTAACATTGTAGATCTCGTGAACGATGTGTTGAGAAAACGGAAGTCGTTTGAACCGGTGGGATGGGAAACCTCCGCTCGTGGTCTCAAGGACGTCAACACGCCAATGGATTTAGTCGGGAACTCAGGTCGTTGGCTTTACATGCAGACAGCGTCAGTGGACGACGATATGTCAAAGGAAACCAGCATTCCATTTGACAGCGATCGTCATCGGAATCGTAGACAACCTGCATCATAGCGGCGCGCAGCTCATTCGGTGACACCTTTGCAAATCACACGTTGGGAACCATACTAGTATGACCGATTTGCGACAAAAACAGGTTCGCGTGGTACATACAATCCACAGGAACAGTGTTCAAGAGAGATCATATGTGGAATATTCAAATAAAATCGTCTTTATGCTATGGATGAGTGTGTTTGTTTGTTTTTAGATTTCATCGTAATCAAGACACAACTAACTTTTCCTCATCTCACTGACAACAAAGTTGCACAAACGAAACACTAAACTTAGCCGAACACGTGGCACGAATTGAACTTTGACCAACTAGACGGACAAACGAAACACTAAACTTAGCCCAACAGATTGCACAAATTGAACTCAGACCAACTAGTCGAACAAACGAAACACTATACTTTGACCAACACGCTGCACGAATCAAACTATAGACACGAGTTGTACAAACGAAACACTAAACTTAGCCCAACAGTTTGTACGAATTGAACTCAGACCAACTAGTCGGACAAACGAAACACTAAATTTTGACTAGCGAGCGACAAGAACCAAACTTGTCGGACAAACGAAACACCAAACTTAACAGGTTTCTGGGTCAAATTCCACCATAAGGGGACAAATAGACGGTTTATCGCGTGAGATCCCACCAATTCGACGGAATTCCACCGAAATAGATGGGTTACCTCGTGAGATTCCACCAATTCGACGGAATTCCACCGGAATAGACGGGATACCGCGTGAGATTCCACCGATTCGACGGAATTCCACTGCAATAGACGGTTTATCACGTGAAATTCCACTGAGTCAACTGCAATAGACAGGTATAAAACGAGTTGTACAAACCAAACTTAGACCGACGTGTTCCAAGAGCCATTCCGTTCTTTACATTTGAACAGTAAACACGTACATCATGAGCTTATCGACTCGTCTACCAGCTGCCAACAAGCCTACACCAGTATCACGGGCGGCCTTCCAGTGCCCGAATTGTAAGAGACATTTCACACAGAAAGATAGCTGGAATCGACACATTGCCCACATTCGCTGTAGGCCATCGACAAAAACTACATCGACAGGCACTACGTTATTCAATTCACTTGTCTCGGCGCCTACTACGACACATGTGCCTCTGTCCTCAGCGACAAACTCGATATTGTTGTTTCCATCTCAGGTGAACATGGAGCATACAAAGAAGATGGCGCTAGTCGATCCCCGTATTTTGGAAAACATTCAACCTCAACGTCCTTCGACTGCTAAACCTATCGAAAGTGTTTTGCGACGACTCGACAATGAAATGCAAGACATATTAGAACGAAGCGATATACACGAGAGGGAAACAGTTGTGTTGTATAACCAGGTATTGAGTCGGTACAACGATCTTTACGACAAATGGATCCAAGAACCCGTGCGTGTGGTCATCGATAAAATTCCCAGTAAAGGGGAAAACAAAGTACAACCTGCTAACGAAAATGAAATCGTCGAAAAGGAGAGCATCGAAAACGAAATCATCGACAGCGTTCCAAAAACTTTGAAGCAGAAAGCACGAAGAATACTCGATAAAATGAAAAATGCCGTAAGGTGGAACGATCGTAGCGAGGTGATGTACTGAAACAAGGTGGTACCCGGAAGTAACGTTGTAGATCTCGTGAACGATGTGTTGAGAAAACGGAAATCGTTTGAACCGGTGGGATGGGAAACCTTCGCTCGTGGTCTCAAGGACGTCAACACTCCAATGGATTTAGTCGGGAACTCAGATCGTTGGCTTTGCATGCAGACACCGTCAGTGGACGACGATATGTCAAAGGAAACCAGCATTCCATTTGATAGCGATCGTCATCGGAATCGTAGACGACCTGCATCATCGCGGCGCGCAGCTCATTCGGTGACACCTTTGCAAATCACACGTTGGGAACCATATTAGTATTACCGATTTGCGACAAAAACAGATTCGCGTGGGACATGCAATACAGTGTTCAAAAGAGATCATATGGCGAATATCCAAATAAAATCGTGTTTATGCTATGGATGAGTGTGTTTGTTTGTTTTTAGTTTTCATAGTCATCAAGACACAACCAAACTTTTCCTCATTTCACTGACAACATAGTTGCACAAACGAAACACTAAACTTAGCCCAACACGTTGCACGAATTGAATGTTAGAACATAGGAGGTTGTCCCCATGTTAAAGGATAGGTGCTAAAACCCCATGTTAAAGGATAGGAAGTTTCCCCGTGTTAAAGGATAGGCCGTTTTCTCCATGTTAAAAGGTAGGAGGTTGTCCCATGTTAAAGGATAGGCCATTTTCTCCATGTTAAAGGATAGGCCATTTTCTCCTTGTTAAACGTCAGCTCGATGTATCGTAAATACATACGACGACATTTTGAGTTTGAGGTGCCAAACATCACATACCTTCATGTCAAAAGACGATCATCTGTTCGGATCCACGTCCAACGAGGCGACCATAGGACTCGTGTGAGGTATCGCTTCTTTTAACGGAAAACATATGGATATGAAGCAGCCGTCTTTACAACGTAACAATTCCATATTTTCAAATAGTGCGAGCGACCAGATACGATACGACCTTCTCGAGAGTCGAAAAAGGAAAGACCAGAATCGTCGGAAGCACGGTATATACACTAGTTTTCGGCGTCATCTCATTTGTATAACCAATCAGATCGAACGTACATCAGGTGACTTCCCTTAACACAAAAACTGTGCACGTTCACGAGACAGGTGACATCCGATGGCCCCAACGGATAGCAATGTAACTACTCAGAATAACGCCATCTACTGGCCATGACACATCTCTATTCGTCGACACACTTCCGGAAATTGTTGAACCATAGAAGCCGCTATGACAGGTCGCCATGATATTCAAATAACTTCCGGTACGACGTTACTTCCGGCGTAGCGTCCCTAGTAGAGGTCGCCATGACAGTCAAGTGACTTCCGGTACGTCATCACTTCCGGCGCAGCGCCCCTAGTGAATAAATGACGTAGTACATCACATGATGGTGCCACCTAGCGGGTAAAAGTATATAATTAGGTTAGATAGAGAAAAAAAGTTGGGGTTAAGCTCGCAAAATTTCATGTTTTGTCCCTCTGGGACAAAAACATTAACTTTTAAGAAAATTTATACAACCACCTTGGTGGTTATTTAAATTTTCGCGAGACTAACCCTAACCCTAACTTTTTTGTTCTCTATCTAACCTAACTATATATTTTTACTCGCTAGATGGCATCATCATGTGATGTAGTACGTCAATTATCCACTAGGGGTCGGTGCGCCGGAAGTGATGACGTACCGGAAGTCACTTGACTGTCATGGCGGCCTCTACTAGGGACGCTACGCCGGAAGTAACGTCGTACCGGAAGTTATTTGAATGTCATGGCGACCTGTCATGGCGGCTTCTATGGTTCCACCATTTCCGGAAGTGTGTCGACGAATAGAGTTCTGTGATGGTCGGTAGATGGACGCCATCGTGTGGGGTAGTACTTCGATTATCCACTAGGGGGCGCTACGCCAGATGTGATGTCATACCGGAAGTTACTTGATTGTTATGGCGGTCTCTACTAGGGGCCTTTACGTCGGAAGTAACGTCGAACCGGAAGTTACTTGAATGTCATGACGACCTGTCATGGCGGCCTCTACGGTTTCAGTATTTCCGGAAGTGTGTCGACGAATAGAGATGTGTCATGGCCAGTAGATGGCGTTATTCTGAGTAGTTACATTGCTATCCGTTGGGGCCATCGGATGTCACCTGTCTCGTGAACGTGCACAGTTTTTTTGTTAGGGGAAGTCATCTGATGTACGTTCGATCTGATTGGTTATACAAATGAGATGACGCCGAAAACTAGAGTATATACCGTGCGTCCGACGATTCTGGTCTTTCCTTTTTCGACTCTCGAGAAGGTCGTACCCTATCTGGTCGCTCGCACTATTTGAAAATATGGAATTGTTACGTTGTAAAGACGGCTGCTTCATATACATATGTTTTCAGTTAAAAGAAGCGATACCTCACACGAGTCCTATGGTCGCCTCGCTGGACGTCAATCCGAACAGATGATCGTCTCTTGACATGAAGGTATGTGATGTTTGGCACCTCAAACTCAAAATGTCGTCGTATGCCTTTACGATACATCGAGCTGACGTTTAACAAGGAGAAAATGGCCTATCCTTTAACATGGAGAAAATGGCCTATCCTTTAACATGGGACAACCTCCTACCTTTTAACATGGAGAAAACGGCCTATCCTTTAACACGGGAAAACTTCCTATCCTTTAACATGGGTTTTTTAGCACCTATCCTTTAACATGGGGACAACCTCCTATGTTCTAACACTCAATTCGTGCAACGTGTTGGGCTAAGTTTAGTGTTTCGTTTGTGCAACTTTGTTGTAAGTGAAATGAGGAAAAGTTAGTTGTGTCTTGATGACTATGAAAACTAAAAACAAACAAACACACTCATCCATAGCATAAACACGATTTTATTTGAATATTCCCCATATGATCTCTTTTGAACACTGTTCCTGTGGATTGTATGTACCACGCGAACCTGTTTTTGTCGCAAATCGGTAATACTAATATGGTTCCCTACGTGTGATTTGCAAAGGTGTCACCGAATGAGATGCGCGCCGCTATGATGCAGGTCGTCTACGATTCCGATGACGATCGCGAGCGAAGGTTTCCCATCCCACCGGTTCAAACGACTTCCGTTTTCTCAACACATCGTTCACGAGATCTACAATGTTACTTCCGGGTACCACCTTGTTTCAGTACATCATCTCGCCACGATCGTTCTACCTTACGGCATTTTTCATTTTATCGAGTAGTCTTCGTGCTTTCTGCTTCAAAGTTTTTGAAACGCTGTCAATGATTTCGTTTTCGATGCTCTCCTTTTCGACAATTTCATTTTCGTTAGCAGGTTGTACTTTGTTTTCCCCTTTACTGGGAATTTTCTCGATGACCACACGCACGGATTCTTGGATCCATTTGTCGTAAAGATCGTTGTACCGACTCAATACCTGGTTATACAACACAACTGTTTCCCTCTCGTGTATATCACTTCGTTCTAATATGTCTTGCATTTCATTGTCGAGTCGTCGCAAAACACTTTCGATAGGTTTAGCAGTCGAAGGACGTTGCGGTTGAATGTTTTCCAAAATACGGGGATAGACTAGCGCCATCTTCTTTGTATGCTCCATGTTCACCTCAGATGGAAACAACAATATCGAGTTTGTCGCTGAGGACAGAGGCACATGTGTCGTAGTAGGCGCCGGGACAAGTGAATTGAACAACGTAGTGCCTCTCGATGTAGTGTTTGTCGATGGCCTACAGCGACTGTGGGCAATGTGTCGTTTCCAGCTATCTTTCTGTGTGAAATGTCTCTTACAATCCGGGCACTGGAAGGCCGCCCGTGATACTGGTGTAGGCTTGTTGGCAGCTGGTAGACGAGTCGATAAGCTCATGATGTACGTGTTTACTGTTCAAATGTAAAGAACGGAATGGCTCTTGGAACACGTCGGTCTAAGTTTGGTTTGTACAACTCGTTTTATACCTGTCTATTGCAGTTGACTCAGTGGAATTTCACTTGATAAACCGTCTATTGCAGTGGAATTCCGTCGAATCGGTGGAATCTCACGCGTTATTCCGTCTATTCCGGTGGAATTCCGTCGAATTGGTGGCATCTCACGAGGTAACCCGTCTATTCCGGTGGAATTCCGTCGAATTGGTGGGATCTCACGCGACAAACCGTCTATTTGTCCCCTTATGGTGGAATTTGATGCAGTAACCTGTTAAGTTTGGTGTTTTGTTTGTCCAACAAGTTTGGTTCTTGTCGCACGCTAGTCAAAATTTAGTGTTTCGTTTGTCCGACTAGGTGGTCTGAGTTCAATTCGTACAACCTGTTGGGCTAAGTTTAGTGTTTGGTTTGTACAACTTGTGTCTATAGTTTGATTCGTGCAGCGTGTTGGTCAAAGAATGGTGTTTCGTTTGTCCGACTAGTTGGTCTGAGTTCAATTTGTGCAATCTGTTGGGCTAAGTTTAGTGTTTCGTTTTTCCGACTAGTTGGTCAAAGGTCAATTCGTGCCACGTGTTCGGCTAAGTTTAGTGTTTCGTTTGTACAACTCGTGTCTACAGTTTGATTCGTGCAGCGTGTTGGTCAAAGTTAGTGTTTCGTTTGTCCGACTAGTTGGTCTAAGTTCCGTAGTCGTCTTAGTTTGGTTAAGATTGGTCCATGGTACTGTTCATTTATCTTGCATACCGTACACGAACCTGTTTTACGCAAATCAATGACGCTAATATTGACAATGTCGAGAGTATCTCTTTAGTTGTGAAGTGTAAGCCTATTAGTAAGGTTTCCAACACGTGCTTTGCATTACACTATGAAAAAGACACAAGATGAGGTTTGCACCTTTTATTCATGTACAACACAAACGTATTTACATGTCACACTCCATAACTACAAGAATCAGAGACTATACATTGATACAGAGTCTTGCAAAGTTTAATCGTGTACAAGACGATACCGCACCTCAATACTTCAGTCTTGCCTGCCATACGGCGAAGAGCCCTTGTGGGTCGAACAAAGTCGGTTCGGATACTTGGTTGCGGTATTGTTCGAGACAGTCAACCAGTCTTTAATCAACCTCATCCTCCATTAGTGTCAGTACCATTTGTTTCATAGTGTTTCGCCACTGTTTCGAGTCTTGGAGCCAACAATTGACACTACACATGAATAGTGTCGTCTTGAGAGTTCAGCTTTGCTCACCTTGGTTATGGAGCTAATTTTGACGCTAAGCTTAATCTTAACCCTAACCCTAACGCTGCCCGAAATCGTAACCTTAACCCTAACCCCAACACTAATACTAATGCTAACCCAAAAATTGTGACATTGGGCACGTGAGTAGAAGTTGTGACGTCTTCAGGAGCGGTCGTTGTTACATTGGTACCATCGATAGAAGTTGTCACATCGGCCGTATCGGCAGAAGTTGCGACATCGTCAGGAGCGGAAGATGGCACAACGACTGTGTCGGCAGAAATTTTGACCTCGTCAGGAGCGAAAGTTGGTACATCGCAGAGTCTAGTGTACCAGATGTCCTCGCCCTCTGGTTCCGTCGGCACGGAAGGGCTGTTGGTCACCGGCATGATGAGTCTGTTCGTTGGCTCGGCCTCACCGCTCGAGTCTGCCGCATCGCAAAGTCAGTAATAAGGTGTCTTCAACACGATGTTAGCCATGGTGCCGTCGTGATACGAATGACGGTCCGATTGGCAAAACACAGCGCTTATATAGTTAGTGAATGTGCCAAAAAGTCATGTGGACGCGCCGAACGAGCACGGACTGCAGAGTAGAAAATACACATTCACGGGCTGTAGAATAGATCAGACTTGCACAGCGAATACCAGTTCAAACCAGTTTGCAAACAGGCAACATGTGCGTCTCGCACTGGACCAACAACCTCAAGATGCGTCGTTTCTCCTTGCGCTGATTGGGTGTGTTCACCGGCGGAGACAGTCGCTTGGTGGGACGATATTTGTCGAGACGGCAGGAGAAGAGGTAGAAGTAGCGACGGTTGCAGCAATGCACTCCTTTTCTTGTCGCTGAAACAGTGACGAGATGAGTTTAATAATGAATGGTCAACTGATATGTATAAGAGAAATATAATATTATGTTCCTTTGAACATTTTCTAACAAAATTACATCAATAGCATTTGAACACTATGAAAAATTGGAGCTTACTGTTATCTCTTCAAGTTGTTCTTTACGTCGCCACTGTTTATCTTGCTTCCTTTTGCAGCAGCCCTGCTTCACATGAGCGGGCCAATTCCCTTTATACTTGAAGGTACTGCCACACATACAGCAAGTATAACGAGGCAAAAGCTTCCGACACTTCGTCGGAGGTGATGACGTCAGGTTGATGGTTGGGTTGATTGACGGCGCTTGTGACAGAGACGAAACTGGTTTGGTCGTCGGACTGGTCGTTGAACTGGTCGTTGGCTGATGGTCCGGGTTGATTGTCGGGGTCGAGAGGTAGAGTGAGCCCGTGGCCGGAGCAGGCTTCCCCTTCGGTAGCAAACTCTCTTGTCTGACGTTATCAGTAGTCATGTTGTTCATCTTCCAAAATGTAAGATATAATGACCACAAAAAACAGACGCAGGCCTTTTATAACAGTTCGACAGAACATAGAGGTCACGTGGGCGTGCAGAAAGATTATGGATTGTAGAGTATATAGTTAGTGAATGTGCCGAAAGGTCACGTAGGCGTGCCGAACGAACACAAACTTCAGAGAGGAAATTATAGGTACAAACTGTAGAATAGATCATTGATGGATGGTATGGTTGCCGGAGCTGATGACAGAGACGAAATAGTACACAAGAATTGACAAACACCTATTTGTTAATACAGGAAGCAGTCGACGTATGCAAGTAATAAGAGACATTGATAGTCAGAAATGTACAAACAGGGTGATTACAAATCTCATATGTTAGATAATGTTACATGTCAAAGGGTTTGACCAAAATACTACGCAGATAGCAGGGAGTTAAATTAATAAAGAAACTTATAGAATTTTGGCAGTTCTGGACTTGGGTCCATATATTTAGTTCATAAAAATTCCGATAGGGGCGCTGTTTTAATTAATGACCTATCCGATAGGTGGCGCCACTTGACCTACATCCGGGTACGCGACCTTGACCTACTACGTATCCGAAAGGTGGTGCCACTTCACCTTTGACGTACATCCGGGTACTTGACCTTGACCTACATCCGGGTACTTGACCTACATACGGGTACTTGACCTTCCTCTTCCTCAACGGAAAAACGGGCGCATTCACGCTGGACCACCTACATAACTACTCCTGTTAATATGAATTTTGTAATATGTTCAACTGATCTAACACTAAGAGGAAGCATATTCCAAAGAGTTGATGCAAAAACAAAAAAGCCCTAGTTCCAATGGCAGTGTTGACTGTAGGAACACAAAGTAGGTCAGAATTAGATGATCGAAGCTGGATAGAGCTTCTTACAGGAGTAAGCATTGAAAGCAAATAAGATGGTTGCTTATTGGACAGTGCCTGGCATGTAATGGTACCGATCTTAAATATTATACGTTATCGTACAGGAAGCCAATGCAAATACTTCAAAAGTGGTACAGAGCGAGAAAAACGAGGAGAACTTGTAACTACACTTGCTAGGCAATTTTGGACACGCTGAAGTTTTGTGACATATTTGCTAACGATAATATAAAGGAGGGAATTGCAATAATCAAGTTTGCTGCTAACAAGCGCTGTTGCAATAGTTTTAGCAACATAAAATGACATATACCAGCGAATTCGGCGTAATACACTAATATGATAAAAACAGCAGCGACACCTTTGAGATATATGTTGTCGGAAATTGAAGTTACTTTCAAAGATCACTCCTAGTTTCCGCACCGAGGTTGCTGACGTGATACATTGATTCAACATACGCGTAGGGAAAACAACATCAAGTTTACTACGCTGCATTGGAGTACCAATAATGATCAATTCAGTTTTAATTGCATTTAATTTCAACTTGCTGTCAGTCATTCAGTGGAATATATATTAAAGGCAATCACTAAGTTGGTTAAGGGAGCGATTTGTATCCGGGGTAGCCAACGAAATGTAGATCTGAGTATCATCAGCATAAAGATGACGATCCAAGTTATGTCTTTGTAAAACATAGCTTAGTGGCGTGATATAAAGAGTAAAACGCAAAGGCCCAAGAACAGAACCCCAGAGAACATCAAATAAAGTCGGCAGTGCAGCTAAAAAGCAGTTCCGAATCTTTATAGTTTAGGTATTTAACAGTTCGATATGAATAAAACCAGCTTAGAACTGTGCCAGATATGCCGTACCACTTTAATAAGCGTTCAGTGAGAACATTGTGGTCAATCGTGTCAAAAGCGGCAGAGAGATCTAGTAAAATAAGTGCAGTCACTTTACCATTAATGTTCAAGTTAATGTCATTATGAACCTTTAAGAGGGCAGTATCTGTTGAATGAAACTGTCTATATGCTGATTGTGATACATTTGTTAAGACATTTGCGCTAACGTGAAACCTCAGACGACTTGCTACAACCTTTTCTAGTATTTTTGAAATAAACCTGAAGTTAGAAGTAGAAGTAGGTATGTAACTGAACAGGACATGCTTAGGCAGAGATGACTTCTTAAGAAGTCATATGATATGGACGTATTTGAAATCATTAGGAAAACAGCCAAAGCAAAGTGATGTATTTATGATATTTGTTATAGGGCCAATTAATGTATTGATACATGTTTTAGCAGTATTATTGGAAATGGATCAAATGCACAAGATTTATTTGGGGAGGACGTAATTATTTTCCTAACTTCATCAACTGTTGCAGGTTCAAATGATACAAGTAGAGCATATACTTGTGGAAAGACCACGCTGCCATTACTTAAAGTATGACGTGGGAAATCAGAACGAATAATACTGATTTTATTCTTAAAGTTATTAGAAAACGAATCACATAGAGACTTATTTGACACATAATCAGGTAGCGATGGAGCAAGCCGTCTATGTAGAATGCTATTGATGCAGATCCATAACAAACGCGGGTCATCAGACTTATTTATGACCATATTTGTATAATAATCTGATTTACCTTTGGCCATTTGTCTGTTACAGAGGTGACATTATTTATGTTAGATCACAGGAAGTTTCCCCATGTTAAACGATAGGACATTTTTTCCATGTTAAAGGATGGGGAATTGTTTCCCATGTTAAACGATAGGACATTTTCTCCATGTTAAAGGATAGGGAATTTTGGTATGCGCAGTAATTGTATAGGCGACGTGAGTTGGTCAAACAGATAGTGCTTTGGTAAGCAACATTTTGAGCTTTCGCGCAGGAATGTAATTCCATCATGTGACGTCCTTCTAGCCTGTATATTTACATCTATCATATCTGTGCAAGTCTGATCAACACTGCAGTCCGTGTTTTGTACATTCTACTCAGCAGTCCGTGCTTTTGAATTTTCTACTCTACAGTCTGTGATCTTTCGGCACGCCCACGTGATCTTTTTGGTGTGTGGACCTGTTATAAAAGGCCTGCGTCTGCTTTTGTGGTCATTATAGCTTACATCTTGAAAATGGGTGCGAATTCGTCAACCGACAACGTCCGAGATATTGCTACCGACAATGGCCGAGATGTTGCCGGAAGCAACAAGCGTCGACACCCGGCGACCGACCTGTGTGTCTATCAACCGGCCAAGCGAATATCTCTTCCGTTGACCACATCCAAGGAGCGCAAGGAGGCACGACGCATCTGGAGGTTGTCTGTCGAGAAACTCCGCGATATGCGCAAGACACGCAAGACCCACAACCCGGAGTCTTGTCTGCGACACTTCGTTCTCGTTAAGAACACACTGTCCCGGATAAAGCGCGAACAACAACGGGAACTCGTGTATCCATCATCATCATCATCATCATCAGCAGCAGCAGCATCATAAGAAAAATTCGACGAGATAACAAGAAACGGTTCTTTTCAGAGCCAACCACATTCTCACAAAAGAGTATTAGCTATTCTGATAGGTTAGTAATTTCGTCTTCGTTTGGCACGCCCACATGACCTTTATGTTCTGTCGAACTGTTATAAAAGGCCTGCGTCTGTTTCTTGTGGTCATTATATCTTACATTTTGGAAGGTGAACAATATGCCTAGTGATATCGTCCGACAAGAGAGTTCGCTACCGAAGGTGCAGCCTTCTCCGGCTAAGGGCCCACTCGATCTCTCGACCCCGTCAAGCAACCCGGACCATCAGCCAACGACCATTTCAACGACCAGTTCGACGGCCAGTTCGACGACCAAACCAATTTCGTCTCTGTCACTTGCACCGTCAATCAACCCAACCATCAACTTGACGTCATCACCTCCGACGAAGCGTCAGTAGATTTTTCCTCGTTATACTTGCTCTATGTGTGGCAGTACCTTCAAGTATAAATGGAATTGGCCCGCTCATGTGAAGCAGGGCTGCTGTCAAAGGAAGCAAGATAAACAGGGGCGACGTAAAGAACAACTTGAAGAAATAACAGTAAGCTTCAATTTCTCATAGTGTTCAAATGCTATTCATGTCATTTTATTAGAACATTTTCAAAAGAACATATTATATTTTTTCTTATACATACCAGTTGACCATTAATTATTATGCTCATCTCGTCACTGTTTCAGCGACAAGAAAAGAAGTGCATGGCAGCAACTGTCGCTACTTCTGCCTCTTCTCCTGTCGTCGCGACAAATATCGATCCACCGAGCGAATGTCTCCATTGCTGAACACACCCAAGCAGTGCAAGGAGAAACGACGACAGTCTTTACATAGTAGAGTTGAACTTACTTCAGATGGTTGCCTGTTTGCAAACTGGTTTGAACTGGTATTCGCTGTACAAGTCTGATCTACTCTACAGCTCGTTCGGCACGCCCACGTGACCTTTCGGCACATTCATTAACTATATAAGCGCTGTGTTTTGTCAATCGGCTCATCATTCGTATTACGATGCCATCACGCCTAACATCATGTTGAAGACACTTTATTACCGACCTTGCGATGCAGCAGACTCGAGCAATGAGGACGAGCCAACGAACCGATCCATCATCCCGGTGACCAACCGTCCTTCCGTGCCGACGGAACCAGAGGGCGAGGACATCTGGTACACTAGGCGCTGCGATGTACAAACTTTCGCTCCTGACGATGTCACAATTTCTGCCGACACGATCGATGTGCCTACTTCCACCGACACGATCGATGTGCCAACTTCCACCGACACGATCGATGTGCCAAATTCCACCGACACGGCCGATGTGACAACTTCCACTCCTGACGATGTCACAATTTCTACTCACGCAACCAATGTGACAACTTCCGCTTCCGCCGACGTCGCAACTTCTGGCGATACGGTCGATGTGACAACTTCTATCGATGGTACCAATGTAACAACGACCGCTCCTGAAGACGTCACAACTTCTACTCAAGTGAGCAATGTCACAATTGTTGGGTGGTTAGCATTAGGATTAGGGTTGGGATTAGGGTTAAGGTTAGGATTTCGGGCAGTGTTAGGGTTAAGGTTGGGATTAGGTTTAGCGTCAAAATTAGCTCCATAACCAAGGTGTGCAAAGCTGAACTCTCAAGACGATACTACCCATGTGTAATATCAAGTGTTGGTTCCAAGACTCGAAACAGTGGCGAAACACTGGCAGTAATGGAGGGTGACCTGTAAAGAACTTTCTTTTGTCTTGTATACGATTAAACTTTGCAAGACTCTGTATCAATGTCTAGTGTCTGGTTCTTGCAGTTGTGGAGCGTGACATGTAAATACGTTTTTGTGTTGTTCACGAATAAAATGTGCAAACCTCATCTTGTGTCTTTTTCATAGTGTAATGCAAAGCATACGTTGGGAACCTTACTAATATCCTTACACTTCACAACTAAAGACAGTACAAAGATGTTAACATGTTATGTCGGTGTGTAGTTCAGTAAAGAGATGTTAGCCTGTTATGTCTGTGTATTGTTCAGTCGAGATGACTGTATACGTATAGTTCAGTACATAGACACTAGCTTGTTATGTCTGTGTGAAGTTCACTAGAGACGTTAGATGGTAATGCATGTGAGTAGTTCAGAAGAGATGATAGCCAGTTATGTATGTGTGTGTAG
This sequence comes from Paraescarpia echinospica, assembly GCA_020002185.1. Lineage (NCBI taxonomy): Eukaryota > Metazoa > Annelida > Polychaeta > Sabellida > Siboglinidae > Paraescarpia > Paraescarpia echinospica. The sequence continues at coordinate 950 of JAHLWY010001134.1, read as the reverse complement.
TTCAGTACAGAGACGTTAGCCAGTTATGTGTATGTGTAGTTCAGTACAGAGATGTTAATGAACTCAGACCAACTAGTTGGACAAACGCAACGCTACACTTTGACCAACACGCTGAACGAATCGAACTATAGACACGAGTTGTACAAACGAAATACTAAACTTAGCCAAACACATGACACGAATTGAACTCAGACCATCTAGTTGGACAAACGAAACACTACACTTTGACCAACACGCTACACGAATCGAACTATAGACACGAGTTGTACAAACGAAATACTAAACTTAGCCGAACACATGACACGAATTGAACTCAGACCAACTATTCGGACAAACGAAACACTATAGTTTGACCAACACGCTGCATGAATCGATCTATAGACACGAGTTGTACATCGAAACACTAAACTTAGCCGAACACGTGACACGAATTGAACTCAGGCCAACTAGTCAGACAAATGAAACACTATAGTTTGACCAAAACGCTGCACGAATCGAACAATAGACAAAAGTTGTACAAACGAAACATTAAACTTTGCCGAACACGTGACACGAATTGAACTCAGATCAACTCGTCGGACAAACGAAACACTACTTGAAACGACACAGTGTCCTCAGTCGCTGTGCACTGTTGACAAACGTTACATTGCTGAAATCACTTGTCCTGACGCTCACTGCGACATCTGTGTAACACCAGACACTTATATCAAAGAGTGACAAGAACCAAACATCACGTGACTTCCCTTAACACAAAAACTGTGCACGTTCATGAGAGAGGCGGCATCCGACGCCACTCAACGGACACCAATGTAATTAGTCAGAATATTTCCATCTACCGGCCGTGATAGATCTCTATTCGTTAACACACTTCCGGGAATACCGGAAGCATAGAGGCCGCCATGACAGTCAAGTAACTTCCGGTGAGACGTCACTTCCGACGTAGCGTTCCT